>JAAEAF010013802.1:0-79406 GCA_011037195.1 Triatoma infestans | reverse complement strand
GTCGTCACCTGTGGTCTTGGTTAAGAAACCGGACGGGTCGATACGTTTCTGCGTAGACTACCGGAAACTTAACCAGGTAACAAAAAGGGACGCGTATCCACTCCCCTACGTAACTAATATACTTGATCGGCTTAGAGATGCCAGGTTCCTGTCCACGATTGATATAAAGAGTGCCTACTGGCAAGTTGCAGTCGCGGAGGATTCGAGGGAAAGGACGGCGTTCACGGTCCCAAACCGAGGACTTTTCCAGTTTCGGCGTATGCCATTCGGCCTCCACAATTCACCAGCGACCTGGCAGCGCCTAGTTGACGAAATTCTTGGAGCGGATTTAGAACCGCATGTCTTTGTCTATTTAGACGACGTCATCGTGGTCTCGTCAGACTTCCAGACCCACATCCAAGTGCTGAACTCGGTTCTGGAGCGATTGTCAGAAGCGAACTTAACGCTGAATTGGGAAAAATCCAAGTTTTGTCGCCCTGAACTGCAATATCTGGGATATGTGGTTAATAGGCGGGGTCTCCAGGTCGACCCAGAGAAAATAGAGGCCATTATGAGGTTCCCTACCCCTACTACGGTCAAGCAAGTGAGGCAATTTATAGGGCTGGCCTCATGGTACCGTAGGTTTGTGCCTCACTTCTCCACTCTTATCGCTCCTCTTTCTGGCTCTCACTAAGAAAAAGCAGCCGTGGGTATGGGCGAAGGAACAGGAAGAAGCGATGACCAGTCTGAAGGAGAAGCTTATATCTGCTCCTGTTCTAAGCTGTCCAGATTATTCCAAGCCATTCTTTCTGCAGACGGATGCTTCGAAAACAGGGTTAGGAGCTATCCTGTACCAAACCCACGAAGAAGGGGAAAAACCGGTGGCCTATGCCAGCAGGGCCCTCAACTCGGCCGAACGGAAGTATTCTACCACCGAACAAGAATGTCTTGCGGTGCTGTGGGCGGTTCAAAAATTCCGGCCATATCTAGAAGGTACTCGCTTCACGGTTGTGACAGACCACCAAGCACTATAATGGCTCCATAATTTAAAAGACCCGCAGGGACGCTTAGCTAGATGGGCTCTAAGCCTGCAGGAATATGACTTCGACATCATACATAGGCCAGGGAGCCAGAATGCAGCGGCTGACGCTCTATCGCGAGCTCATGAGGAAGACTTGGCGGCGATAGAATTGTCTTATGGCCAGCTTGAGCCCTGGTATATAAAAATGCTGGAAAGGGTGGAGAAGGAGCCGCATAAATTCCCGAATTGGAGAATTGAAGGGAAGAGGCTCTGGAAGCAGGTAAAAGGACACAGGGGTCTACAAGCTTCAGAGGAGCAATGAAAAAGTGTAGTACCAAAAAGCCAAAGGGAGAATGTACTAAAAGAATTCCATGACAGCCCTTTGTCCGGCCACTTTGGTACGTACAAGACATTGCGAAGAATCCAGGAGCATTACTATTGGCCTGGAATGGCTTCGGACGTGGCCAAATACGTGCGACGCTGTCCGGTCTGCTTGGCTATAAAACCGTCACAGCAGCAGCCGGCCGGACTGATGAGTGGGCATCGCGAAGTTTCAAGACCATGGCAGGTCGTGTCCACTGACATAATGGGACCTCTGCCTATGACCAGCCAGCGGAATCGCTATATAGTGACGTTCGCGGACTATTTCACCAAATACGTGGTGATGAAGCCGCTAAAAACAGCAACTGCGGGAGCAGTTACCCGGGTTCTGGAAGAGGAAGTAATTTTGATGTTTGGGGCACCCCAAATCATAATATGTGATAATGGTCCCCAGTTTAAGAGTAAGGAATTTAAAAGGAAAGCTGAAGAGTACCAAGTGAATCTCTGGTACACCCCATACTATCACCCCCAAGCCAACCCCGCAGAGCGTCCCAATCGGGTAATTAAGACAATGTTATCCGCGTATGTAGGAGACAATCAAAGGACCTGGGATAAGCAGTTATCCAAGGTTGCCTTTGCAGTAAAGACTGCGGTACATGAGGTGACAGGTTATACACCAGCGTACCTGAACTTCGGTCGGGAGTTAGCAAGATCTGGAAGTCAGCACTCGGACTTGGTTGATAGCGAAGAAGTCCCAGAGATTGCTAACCGACAGGATTATGCCGCAAAAATGGGGGAATTGACAAGGTTATATGAGGACATAGCCAGCCGATTAGCCCAGGCGTATGAGCGGGCTAAACAAACTTACAATCTACGCAGGCGCACCCAAAAGTTTTCTCCGGGGGATACGGTGTGGAAACGGAACTTCCAGCAGTCTGATGCGGCCAATTATTTTGCACACAAACTGGCACCTAGATACGTGAAGTGTAGAGTAAGAGAAAAATTAGGAAGGGATACTTACTTGCTAGAGGATTTTAAGGGGGTATCTCTGGGTACATGGCACACGAAGGACCTGAAACCAAATCCTTAACTCCTTCCAACTCCAGATCCTCACGACTCTGGCCTTTTTCTGAGGGAAAGGGGAGAATTGCTACGCAAAATTTTGTTGTGGGGGGTCCCTCTTGGTCCTCAAAATAGACTCGCAACTATTAGTTAAGTGAGAATTAGTTTAATTAAGAATTATTTGTTAGTATTAGTTTAATTAAGAATTAGTGGTAAGAATTAGTTTAGTAGATATTAGTTAAGTTAGAATTAGAATAAGCTATTGTTAAGTTAGGTTTAGGTTAGTTGGTAGGGAATTAGTTTAGAATTTATAATTAGGCGTGTTGGAGTCTTGACTGCAGGGCAAGGTGGACGGCGCTAGCTGACTGCGCATGCGCCCCAGCTGAACCACGAAGAGGAGGACTGGACGGGGTGAGAAGAGGAAGGGATAGGAGAAAGCGTGCGTCTCATGTGAGGTGACCACTGAAGCTTGAGGTGGACAGTGTTTTTTTTTTCTTTCTCTGACACTAACATCAGAGCTGCGAGGCAGCAAGCGGCTTGGCCGGATTAAGGAGAAAGAAACAGAAAGAGAGAAATCAAACATCGGAAGGGGACACCAGAACAAAAATAGCCCACAATAAAACAGGTGCCATGTACTAACAAAAAAAAAGAACTGTTTAAATACGTTACATCAAACTAACCCAGGCCTGGTGGTTGATTTGTCGTTGTTGTGTGAGAGAGAGAAAGAGAATAAATCTGTTGTATAATTACTTAGCATAACTATCATTGTATATAAAAGATTAGTAATTTTTTTTTGTGCCGAGGAGGGTAATTTTATTTGATTAAGTCAGTTTCATTTTATTTGATTTTTGTTTTTTTGTTTAATACGTACAGTTGAATTTATTTTAGTATATTTCATTTTTTTTTATAATCGTCAGACTTGTAAATAATGTATGTTGTATAAGGGGAAAATTAAAATTGTATGGGAAGCTTGTTAAAGTAGTCGTGTTCTTATTTCCCCATTAAACTTGTATTTAGGTGAACTATTTGATGACCAAGAGGGAAGCGCCTTACAAGTTGACGGTGTAGCTGACTGGCTAAAGTGAGTACTACACGGGCCAGCAGATTGTAAGTTCGAGTCCCCCGGCCCAGCTTAACTTTTTTTCTTAAAGAAAAAATTTATTTTTTTGTGGCAAATTAATTTTTTTTGTTATTCTTAAGTGGTTTTGGTTGTTTCTTTTTATTTTTATTTTATTCTCCTTTTTTTTGCAACCCCTAATATATTTCTTTTCTTTTTTTTTCCTAGTGTATTCCCCGTTTCTTTTTTCTTTTCCTCTTCTGGGTTTTTTCTGACTTTACCTTATCATTTCCTGAACCCCCCCATCCTCCACTGAGCTGCCGCACAACTTGCTGCGCTTATAGAGGAATAGGCGTAACATTGTGTCGAAAGTAAGGACACGACTAAGTAGTAAATCTATTGATGTTCTTTGCTTTTTGAAGTCATATTTTATTAAATATAATAAGAAATAAATTAATAATTTGCATATTAAACAATTGAATGTTAAACATTTTTTGACTTCTGTAATTTTTAAGAGTATTAATGTATAATTAGTTACTTAAATGTGACAATGTTTTATTTTAATAATTTTATGCATGTACATATATGTACTTTATCTATTCTTTTTTGTATTTTTGAATTATAATAAACAAAAAAAATTTAAATTTCTATCTTAAGTTGTAAGTATTTCTTTTTTGATCCGGAAAAATTCGAAACAGGTTTAAACCGGTTTTATAGAAAAGTTAAAATTCGAAAACCGGTTTTCTAAAAAGTAGGTTTTGGGAAAAAGCCGCGGCCAAACAAACGATTAACAAAGCCTTTTCATCAATACTGTTCATCAATAAGCAAGCACCGCGGTAAGGTGGCCACTGAACTGACCTGAATAAGGTCACCAAACTACGAAGGTCGCACACTAGAACAGATGTCTTGGTGTGAGTGTGAGCAACAGTAATATATAAACTCTATGATATACGACGAAATCATGAATATATCGTCTACGACCAAACGAGCACGTCATTATACACGAGCGGCAATTTACTATACACAGTTATATTCAAACTTATCATTCTCTTAGTTGTGCATCTTAGTTAGTTATTTTATCATTCTAATTTATCTTCTATTTATTACTAAGTATTTTATTATAATTATTAGTTACCATTTCTAACGTTCAAAGTATTGTTCAATTATAGTTATTTTTATATAAACCGTTTAATTATTCGAGCACCTACTTCCCAAAATCTCTCAACTAACTTCCGCCCTCTTCAAGGCATCTGCTACTCCAGGAATCACACACAACAAACAATTCCATTACACCAACAAAATTAAAAGATGCCACACTTAAATTGGAACGATAGTTAGATAAGTGGGAATCGCAATTAAACATCGAAAAAACAAAAATTATGATATTCAATAATAATAAAAAGGGAAAAAGAGCCAGTATTAAATTTAAATTTAAATATAAAGGGAGCGATGTAGAAACAGTTAGAAATTACAAATATTTAGGCATCACCCTCACAGACAATTTATCTTTGAACGACCATTTTAGTGAAAAGATTAAAACAGCCAAGCTGGCTATGAACTATGTTTGGTCCAATGTGTTTTCCAATAGTAGAGTACCTATTTCGGTGAAATTTAAGATATATAAGTCTGCAATAGATTCAATGTTATGTTATGGGGCTCAGGTCTGGGGTTACCATAAATATCAGCAACTTGAGCAGGTGCAAAAATTGTCCCCACTAAACATTCCTAATTATCAATTATATTTGGAAACTGGTAGAAAACTTATATATTACCGCTCATTAGAGTTGAATGTAAATTATATGGGTAAAATATTGACCTACACACCTGAGGCAACATCTGGTGCAAGAGCAATGGGATTTAATAAAGTAGCTGTAGATAGTTTTTTTTCATTGTTAACCAATTTAGTAGACAAGCACAAACTAACGGCTGCTCAAATTTTTAACTGTGACGAAACGGGCATTTCAGTGAATTCTAAAAACCACTCAAAGGTCATAGCATGCAAGGGAAAACGGCAAGTAGGATCTTTAACATCCGCAGAACGGGGGGAAACTGTTACCTGCCTTATTTGTATGTCGGCAAGTGGAGCTTACATGCCCCCAATGCTCATCTTTCCTCGAAAGAAAAAGCAGAAAGAATTTGAGTAAGGATTGCCACCAGGAGGTTGGGCTGAGGTGCACAGCACTGGATGGATGACTGCTGAGTCATTTCTTATATGGTTTCGAAAATTCGTGGAATTTTCTAAGCCAACAAAAGACTTCCCGATTCTTCTTATATTAGACGGTCACTCAACGCATACGAAGAATCTAGAGGTTATAGACTACGCCAGGGAGAGTAGCGTTTCGTTGCTGTGTCTACCACCACATTGCTCGCACAGGCTTCAACCACTCGATGTTTCTTTTATGAAGCCTCTAAGTCTTCACTACAATGATGAGATTCGAAAATGGCTACGAGGTAACCCAGGCAAAGTTGTAACTCTCTTTCAAATTTCAACACTTTTTGGTTCAGCTTTTATACAAAGCGCCACAATGAAAACTGCTATTAATGGTTTCCAAGCTACAGGAATATGGCCAACTGATCCATCCATATTCACCGACACCGACTTTCTCCCAGCAGACACAACTGGCATCAGACCTGGTACGCCTACAAGTGAAGAGGCGATCACATCTGAAGCTGAACAACTGGAATTGCCTTCACCTAGCACACCAATTCAAAAAGGCATGTCTATCAAGTTGGATGATAAAGCTAGTGAGGTTTCAGCCAACATTAATGATGACCAGCCGGCTAAGAAGGTCGATTATGCCACTCCTGGATGCTCTTGGATGACAGGTGACAAAGGGGGCTCTTTATTTTCTGTTTCGCCTCAAATTCTAATGCCTATTCCAAAAGTAAAAGAAAGTGCAAAAAGAAGAAATCGGAAGAGAGGGAAATCCACAGTCTTAACAGATTCGCCATATAAGAAAGAGCTCGAAGCTGCTATTAAGGAAAAACAGGAAAAAAACCTTGCCAAAGAAGAGAGAGCAAGAAAAAAATTGTGTGAGAAACAGAACAAAATTAAGAATGGCAAAAACAAAGGAAAGTGTATGAAGATGAATGGAAAAGGAAAGCAGCTGAAGAGAGACCTTAAAACTGATGAGAGTGATTCTGAGGATTGTTCTGACTGTGAATGTCTATACTGCGGTGAATTTTACTCCAAGTCAGTTGAAGGCTGGGTCGCTTGTTCTGTGTGTAAAAAATGGGCACACAATTCCTGTGCAGGAATAGATAGCGAAGATGATGAGGTTGCTCTGTTGTGCGAATTTTGTAAGCAGACGTAAGGAAGGACAAAATCAAAGTCAAGTGTAGACCTTTATAGGGTTGTACATACTTATTTTTTTTCTATATTTCCACTATTTTGATGTTTTTATAATTATTTATTCGTACCACCCCGTTCTGCCCCAGGCATGGGGCAGAACGGGGCAAACGACATAGTTATCTGTTTTTGATAAAAAAAATATTTCTTCTTTGTTTTCGTACAGTATTATTGTATTGGTGTAATCATTACATTCTAATATACTCATAGAAAAAATTGCAACGTTTTTTATTAACCCTTCTGTACTTTAAAAATATATTTTCAACTTGGTACCCCGTTCTGCCCCGGGTTCCCCTACATAGATCTACATTTTCTTTACTCTATCAGAACGTTAATGGATTGCGAACTAAACTACAATTAATGAAAACTGGCATTCATTGTTTTTGAGTACGATTTTCTAGCATTTATCGAAACCAACCTACACGAAGATATAACCTGGGGTTAGTCTAGTTAATTTTAAAGTTTACCGCAAGATTAAGATAGAGATAAGAATACTAGTCCATAAGAAGTGTGGTGGAGATGTATTACTAGCTGTCCGTCATGTTCTCAAATCAGTTCAGGTTAACCATTCATAGTGAGATATTGAACAAGTTCATGTTTCTCTCTACCACGGTAGGAATCCATGGTAACATTATGTAATCAGTGTAATGTAATAGTTTGTATTAGGTATTTTAGTTGAAATAAACGTATAGTTATTTTAGATGGATTTATATATCGATTGTATTCCTGGTGATATACTGCAGAGGTGACTAGCAAGGATTGCGTGAAAGTCTCTTGAGGAGTACTGAAATTTCAAGAATTGGCCGACAATTTACAAGAGTCTTTTGATTGGAGGGAATTTTAATTTTTATGAGAACAAAATTAAGATAGTTTTGTTTTGCTAAATTAAATAATTATCCTATTTGGCAAATTTGTTTTGCAATAAGAGTTCTGATACGGTCAATTTCATAATAAAACAAAACGTAATATAGTTAAGATTTATGATTTAGAATTGTTTTTGGTAAGATAGAATGTTGAGGCTAGATTAATTACAACATTAAATGGTAAAGTTTTAACTAATATTGATTGATAATAATGATGAAATTGTTAACAATGTTTGTATTGATTCTATTCTTGCTTTGCGTAATCTTTGTTTGAACATCTTGGAATAAAGATGGGGTTAGTTGTTTGTTAATAGTTTCCATTATGTTGTCTCATTGAAGTAATGCGTTAGAATGCGGTACAGTTGGTAGAGTACCACATACATTGTTTTCTATAATTTATCAGGCTTATAAATATACTGAGATAAGAGAGTTTTTATACATTCAGTGTTTAAGTCATTACTTTTTTGAAAAAAGCATAACCTCCCCTTCCGCCAAACTTCTTTAAATGAACTTTCGCGGTCAAAAGGTTTCAAATAAAAGTTATATAGTAAGCATAGCAAATTTAATAAAAACCATTGGTGGTTTTTTTATGGAGAAAAATCATAGAAAAATGAAAAACTGTTCAGTAAAAACGCACTTCCAATCAATCGATGTTGTTAAGACGCTGACCATTTTGGCAACATATTTAATTCTAATTAATATTATTTAGATGACAGAATTTTATAATAAACTAATATAGTACTTTAGACGAAAGCTAACAACCCTATCCCTTCTCCCGAAAGAAAGCCCACTTAAATGCATTTTCCCAGAGAAATGTTTCAAATAAAAGTTGTAAACTTTTCGTTCGTGTAGTTGATATGCTAAGTTTTGAAAAAAAAAAAATCAAAGAAGCTAGTTTCTAGACAAATGCAAAAAAAGAAAAAAAAAGAAAAGAAAAATCCATTCCATAAATTGTACTTCCGGTTGAGAAAATTTTGACAGATAAGTTCCTGTCGGATTGGAAAACTAAAACGATATATCAAGTAGAATTTTTGTGTGATTCTTTCGTTTTTGTGCTATGATGTTCTTATCACTTTTGTGTAAATGTAAAATGCAATCATGGGAAGCTCAAACTAGAACATATGAATCCTTAGTGAGAAGCGTGCTCATGTACTGCGCCTCGGTGTGGGGTCTGCGCTACATTCAAAACTTAAACAGAGTCCAGGCATCCTACTTTAAAAGGCTGTTAGGGGTTGTCCGCTCGACACCGGCTTTTGCTGTTAGGCTGGAAACAGGGAATTATTCGATGGAGAGAGAGATGTGCTGAAGGCAGTTCTGCTGTGGTTGAGACATCTGGAAAGCATGGACAGCACAAGACTGCCAAAAATATGTTTCAGAAAGCTATTAGAAATTCACAACCGCGCGGGCTGTGAAACAAAATACAATTGGGTATCTCAGGCCGCGGAGCTCTTTAATATCACTGGTTGCTCCCAACTCATAGACCTGAATTGCCTGAAGTCACTCACAAAGAGTAAAATCTTGTCAGTTATTAAGGTAGCAGAAACTTATTTAAGAGGAAAAGACCTGGAACTTCTCTCGCAGTCTGGTTTCAGTCAGTTTTATAGTGGCGGCATGTTGAATGAGGGCTCTCAACCATATTTTTTATTACAAGACGTTCCATCAGGGTAATACGTTTATTCGCTCAAATAAGGCTGGCCGGTAAACACATAATGATTCTCAACGAAAAGAAATAGTGTGATAATTATCAGCGATCGCAAATGCTCCGCTTGCGAACTTGATGCCCCGGAGGATGTAGTGCATCTACTACTGCAGTGCCCTAAATATAATGAATGCAGAAAACTACTTTCTACCCCACTGACCGGTCAAAACTGTGAAAAAATTAAAATAATCCCAACCAGACAAAATAAACAAGATGTCTGTAAATAGTATAACATATTTTCTGGCATACTTTAAGAGACCAGCATGTGAGTGAACAGAATGTATGAAGTATTATGTATGGCTGGTGCAATGAGTGACTGATAGTTGTAAAAATAATATGCATTTCACAATATCACAATTATAAGAAGTAAATCCTCTTGTAAATACATTTTTGTAAATCAATTATAAGTTTTTTCTTTTTGTAACAGATAAATGCTTATTAATGTTTAAGTTTAGAATGAAATTGATGTTATTATTTTCAATAATTTTTTCAATGCAATATTATGCTTATAAATACTAATCTTGTACCCAGCGGTAGCTGAATACAATATATATATATATAAGTGCTATGATGTTCACATACATGCTTACACACACAAAAAAAAACATTTTCTAACTCAGGGTACCTCATTGATACAAGTGTGGGAAGAGAATTAGGAGGCGCCCTGCCTGTAATATATGTCGGTGTGGTAACATGAGTAAGGGAGGTGATGAGAGGATGAAGGGGTGAGGGAGGAGCTAGTTAAATTGTGAAGCGGGTGTGGTTTTTTTTTTTTTTTTTTTTTTTTTTTTTGGAGAAGTTGAGTTAAGTGTGTTAAGATTATTAATAACTATCGGATTTATTCATTTTTAAGTTTTGTCAAGTAAGAAGAAATTAAATTTGAAGTACGTTGTGGTTAAGAATTTCTATTGAGAGTTATTGTTATTCAAATTGTAAGACAAGATTTTGTAATTATAGAATTATTAAACTATTAGTGTGTTCGTTGTAAGGATATCCCCAAAATATTTTGGGGGCTCATCCAGCTACAAGGATATTTTTACATCTAACATGGAAAAGTTAAATAACAGCAAGGTAAATCAATTAAATTTATTTGAATTAAAGAATGAATTAATTAAAAGTAAATTGCCTTATTCAGGAAACAAAAAATTACTTATTGAAAGATTAAAAACGGCTTTCATATTGGAATGTGTTAATGTTAATGTTGACGATAATGATGTGGATAATGATAATTTGCAAGTAGTAATGTTGACACTATTGTGCATGATAAATAAAAAAAGTCCCTGTCGATAATCGTGAATTTTACTCGAAAGCCAATCATGATTTTTATATCATTTAAAGATATTGAGGAATCTTTGACACACAAAATGTTAAGCTGTGGATTACAGAGAGTTTGAGGATGCTGCTAACCTTTGTAATTGGAATGACACTAAAAAGAGTAATCTATGCACGCAGGTTATTAAAATGATCTGCAAAATCATTTGTAAGTTATGAAAAAATGTTCGTCTTCCTGGAATGATCTTAAAAATGCACTTATTTTGAATTTTCTAATGACTTAAATAGTAAGGAAATTCATTACCAATTAGCTTCTCGTAAAAAGAATGTAACAGAAACCTATCATGAGTATTTATACAAAATGCTCGATATCGCTGCACAAGGTAATATTGAATTAAAAGCAGTATTTGGTTATGTAATTGATGGAATATCAGAAAATTCAAATAAATTCATATTGTATGTTAATGTTGCATGTTGAGAATTCACTTTTCAATGCAACTCAAGCTCTATGGCTTATGGTTCAATTTAGTTACAAAAGCAGCCTGATGGAAAATTCCATCCCATCTGCTATTATAAAAGAGAACGTCTCAGGCAGACTCAAAATATCACAGTGTCGAACTTAAAACTGCAGCAGTTGTTTATTCAGTCGAACGTTTTCGAATTTACCTGCAAGATATAAGATTTAAAATTGTTACAGACTGTAACAGTCTTAAACTAAACCTTAGAAAGGAAACAAATTATTCCTAGATTTTTAAGGTGGTCACTAGTTTTAAGAAATTATGACTATAGGCTAGGGCCAAGTTCACGCATAAAACATGCGGATGCATTTGGTCGTGTTCATAATATCGTGGGGTTGCTGGAGATATTCACTAAATCAATTTTTGGTTATTTTGAGTTAATGGTTGTTATAATATCTTCAAGGCAGAGGTTAGTAATCTGGAACAACTCATTAAGTCATTTTCTTAAACTGAAAGCAATAATCGTCATTTTTGTGAAACTCATTGTCATTTACGACTTTTAAATATCAAGAAGAACTCACTAAGTCATTCCGACTGACTCAGTGAATTGTCATAGGTTTTTTGTGTACGAAGACGATCTCACTAAGTCAAATCAAAAATGACTTAGTGAATTTTCGTATGTAGAGTCGGTTTTCTAACCATGAAAGACGATTCAGTAACTATGATTGAGCTTGTTTAAGCCTGTGTTTGGAAAGCATATAGACAGCTGTATATGAGGGAAAATGACTTCAAGAAGCAACTGAATGGTCAAATTGGCTGTAGAAAACTTCCGAGAGGCAGCATGATAATGATTTGCAAGAAGTAGAACAACATACTAAACAATTAGAAGGTAGTACATATTGTAATTAATAAAAATATGAATACAATAACTTACCATTAATTCAGTATTGAAAGTGTGATTATGAAATTCTTGTTCATAGTATTAACCTATTCAGGTGGTTTATTTTTTATAAAATCATTAGTAAAGAGAATGATTAATAAATCAACAATAAACATAATAACTTATCATTCAGTCAGTTATGGTACTAAAAGTGAGGTTATGAAATTCTTGTTCAGAGTATGTCTATTAACCTATTCAGGTGGTTTATATGAAATTAGTACTAAAGAGTCTTCATTACGATTTTTATTGGATTATTTATATCTTAAAATCCCTTAAGTTTGGTGATTGTTAAATATCTAACAGTAATCGTTAGTGTTAGGTCTCGGCTCCCTTTGATGGATTAACTTTGCCTCGCCCTTTATTGCTTTTTTATTTACTCTGTTGTTAACTTGTCTAATCCTCGCTATTTCTAAATTCTTTACTTTTTCTTTCTTCATCGCCCGCATATTTCCCACGCCTCCCCGCCTTTTACCTCTCTCTCGCTCTCTCGGTGGTGGGATGGCGGCGCCTTTTATCTCTCCTGTTCGCGCCTAACGTTTATTTCCCCATACTCTAAAACTCTTCCTTTTCTATAAAATTTTAGTTCAGTTACCGTCTAGCTCTCGCCAACACAAGTTCGTGTTCTACCGCTCCTTCTTCTGTGACGAGTTGTGTGCGCATCTGTGTGTTTAACACTTATATATTTCGCCTTGCAATTGGTTATTCGCGCCTTGTGAATAGTCTGGCATTTTATTCGCGTCTTCGCCGTGCGTCTCCACTCTGCATCATCAACCTACGATTCTACCTTCCGCGCCCAGGTTGTTGCGCCGTCATTCGCCGATTATACAGCAGCAATCAACACCGCTGTCAAACACTCTTATCTCTCTTCTTCTACACCCCCTCCCTTATCTCCTTATTCCTCTACCCCCTCACTCCTCTACACACCCACACACATACACGTACACGCCACATCTTCCTCGATCGTTCACCTATCGCCTCAGCTTCGCCGCTTGCGCATTCAGCATCACCACTCTCAAGGTAAGTCGAAGCTTCTTCCTTTGCATCTCCTTTTTTTTATTTAATCTTATTTACTGTTTATTTTTTTTGTATTTCACTTCTTGGCGTACGTTCGCCCCCGCACCTTGGGTGTCTGCCGCGCAGACAGTTAGCTTTAATTATCACATAACCACTTTCGATAATAGTATCAAGCACAATGAAGGGGTTGTTTCCAGTGAATTAATAAAAGGAGTTTACGTCTAGACGAAACATGTGTATTTAAAAGAACTCTGTTTATTGTTTATAGGTGATGATACATTAAAACAAAGAGATGACACGGAAATTGTAACATACTTAAGTGAGAGGAGGATATAATGGAGGTGAAGAGAATATGGCACAGAATAATTATGAACAAAATGAAAGTATACCTCTTAGGTCCAAGTAAGTTTTTTCTAAGGGTATAAGTTACACTCATAGGTGTAAACTACATTCTAAATCCCAAAACTTTTCAATGGTTGCAAAAGAGAGCAATACAGGTTTTATAAAATATTCATTCACTTATTAGTTCACAGGAAATCGTGATGCAATTCAGGCAAATGACAAACAGGATGGCACTATAGGACCTAATCTTATTTGTATAATATGGAATTTAACGAACTTAAAGGCTGTGATTCAAGTTTGCACTAAGCATCAGAATTGTGTGATGAACCACATAAACAATTAGTGAATACTGCTCAAAGTGAAATTCTTCCTGTAAATACAGAAATAGTCACTCCCACTTTTGGAACTGTAGAGATTGGATCTACTACTACAGCTGAAACCAGTGAAACAGAAATTCCTTGTTTTTTACCGAGTTTTCACAATATAAACTGACATCATATAAAACTGTAGAAGATTCAGAAGTAAATGAAGAGATCTGTGACGATCCTAATTGGGCATCAGAAGAAGACAATGAGACTCGTGACTCCTTATCTAGCCTGGAAGCAAACTGCATAGTAAATCAAAAGAGAATGGACTGATTTCAACAACTGAAGTGACAAATAAAAATAACACTGAACATCAAAACAGTACAACTGATTTGAAGATTTGCAGAGCACAGACTTCTGTGCAGTCCCACCAAGGAAAAGGACAAGATGGAAAAATCAGAACCAGGAATCATGGAGCTTTGCAGTTAACAAAAAGAGGAAGGATAACTGTTTACCATACTTGAACAAAAGAGGAAAGTTGCAATGTGCTAAATGTCCTCAGTCTGTGCAGTGTCTTAAGTGTAAGTTTAAATGTACAACTCACTTCTGCCAACAAGAACGAGAAGACATTTCCAAATTATATTGGGGATTATCTTCCTAAAACGAAAGATAGGCTTCATTGTTTCTAATGCTGAGAGTTCTGAACCAAAAACCAAAAACCCACCGACTAAGGAAAGGAACTGAAAACAAGAAAAGAAAGTGTGTTAAATCATACTACTTTAACAAGGAGGGCTTCAAAATTAGAGTGTGCCAATCTTTCTTCATGAAGACTTTGAATATTAATAACGGACCTATCAATACAGCATTTAAGAATATAAATGCACAAGGTACCTTTTGTGGCACTGACAAGAGAGGGAAAATGAACCAGCAAACGTTTTATTTTTTCAGTAAGTGATTTCTTTATATTTTTTTAAACTTAGTGAATTTTAAGTTTGTTTTTCTATTCTTTTTAATATTTTATTACGATTTATATATTTTTTTTTTTTTGCTTTTTTTTTCTACTAATTTTAACCATTATTATCTTTAAAATTCAAGTTTTTTTTTGTTTTTTGTTTAAAATATTTCGTTTCTTGTTTAGTTTTACTTTTTTTCGCTTTATTATTTCTTTAATAATTATTGGATATATATTTTATATACCCGTTAGTTATATATATATATTTGTTGTATATATTTTTGAAAGTTCATTTCAATTTTTTTTTTTTCCAATCTTAATTTCATTTGGTGTTTTATAATTTTTTTGCACATACTTTCGAAAGTTCTTTTTATTTCTAGTTTTTAATCTATCTTTATTTTCTCTTTGGTGGTGGTTTAGTTATAAGAGTGAAAATTTTTCTCACTCTTATCATCTTCATCACTATCTCCTTCACTTTCTGATTCTTCTGCTAAAAGCAGTCTAAGAATAATTTCTAATCTAAGAATAAATCTTTCTCATCTATCCGTCTATCTTTGTCCAATACAAGAAAACCATAATACTTGCCAACTTTCCAGCACCAGTGACGAATTTTTCTAAACTTTTTAAAATTCATATCAGAGTTAATATGATGATCATAAATCCGTCTCAGATTAAGTTCATCCTGTCTGAAAAGTATTAGTATGTTGGCGTTTTCTCTGATCAAATGTTTCGGTATCCTTGTATATAGCCCTGACTTAGATAAAAGATGTCGAACTCCATTATGGCGGCCCATACAAAAATAAGCTCTTCCATTATCCTGCTTATCACAACAATCTCGTCAAATATAAACACTGTGTTCGATAGAGCCTCTTTAGGTGCTGAAACTTTATCATTATCTTCATATTGGAAAACGCCAATATTTTTCAATGGTTCCAATATTTATGCTAACTTCCTATAATTGGGTTGCAATAAGGACTTAGCAAACAAATAAATATTTTCAAATCTAAGATCTTCAGGATCATAAGGCCGAGTTTCCACCAAACGGACAGTTTAAAAAAACTTCTGTTTTCTGAAAGTTTTGTTGCTGGAGCTTGTTCTCTTTTTCCCATTTTGTTTTGTCCCGCGAGAATGTCCTCTGACGACGACGATATTTTTATACTGAGCTGAGGCTCATTTTTAATTAATGGCCCAGAGAGAAAAAAAACGAGATATTGGGTCAGTAGTATATTGAAAAGAAGAATTAATTACAGCACAGAAGAATTATTGGATGATTTAAACACTGATGATATTGGCTTCAATGGAGAATTGAGATCCTCCTTCAACAATTTTACTAGAATGACAAGTACTAATTTTGAATTGTTAATTAATTTGCTGGGAGCTAAAATCGCCAAGAAAAATACAAATTACAGGGACTCAATTTGGGTGAAGGATCGCTTGGCAGTAACTATGAGGTACTTAGCCTCTGGGGACAGTTTTCAGTGATTAAAAAATTTGTTCAAAATTTCAAATTCTTCTGTATCACGAATCATACCAGATTGAAATACGAAATGAATTCAGCGAATATTTCAAAACGCAAATGGGACAAGTACGATGGCAAGATGATTATCAGTGATTGTTATATAAATAATTAAAAAAAAAAAAAAATTAATACTAATAAATAAAAATATATTTGTTTTTGAACATGTCAATATTTCTGATCAAAACCTTAACTCCGAATCCAAATTTAAACCACATTGCCTTCCTTTAATCGGTTTATTCTTGTCATGCAAAAAACACATGGCATCATATGCAAACCATTTTGAAACATTCAATTATGCAGCGCCAGACTTCTTCATGCTTTTATACTTACTTCTTTCTCTTTTGTACTGACTTATCAAGTTTTTGATTTTTCGTTCGATTTCATCCGTGGTAGTTTCAAAAGTATCACCAATTTCCTTTAAAGAATCTTGTCTTTTATTTTTATTCTTATAGTCTATTATACTTTTTGAGTCCCACAAGTTAGTATGCTGTCGGTTTATTTCTATTATATTGCTGCACTCATCTTTAGTCCACTGCTTTTTGGAATTCATGGTCTTAAAAGTGAATTAAATCTACAGTTTTGGTAAATCTGTATAATGGTTTATAATAAATATATTATATAATATAATATAAATATAAAAGCGGTACTTACTTTAAGTGTTGCATGCACTTGATAATTACTATTTTATTTCACTTATTAAAGGAAATATTTTTTATTTAGGAAAAAATTAAAGCTACAAATGTTTTCCAAAAACCCTTCACTTTAGTCCAAACACACATTAAAAGTTGATAAAAATTTGATTCACGTGTACCAACCAAACCGACTAAAAAATATGGACAAACTTGTTTTCCTTTGATATACCGACACGAGTTGGGAAAGTGTTTTGTTTACTAAAAACACTATCCTGCGACAAAAATGTTGTTTTCAGAACAGTTCATTTTTTTACAAAACATTGCTGCAATTGTTGAGAAAAACATGTTTTGTTTCTGTTTCATGTTAAAGTCGCTTTGTTGGAAACCCGGCCTAAAGTAAACTCAGCATAAGATTAATTTTTCCACAATTTGATGGACCACACACTAAACATCTAATTGAATCAGGAAAAAGTGGCCCATGTTTAGATTCAGTATTTGAAGAGATGTTGTCATCAAGATTTTGGACTGAGAGGGTGTGTTGTCCTTAACTAACCTCATAATGGGAACTAATAAGGAACGCTCTCCCGCCTCTCTTTCTATACTTATTACATCTCAGAAACGTATCCTACAACAACACATACATGCATCCACCACCACAATCTACAAATATTAAACCTAACTATATATAAAAATTTCCATCACCATAAACATATTTACAAAATTAAAAATGAAGCCTAAACTATATATATAAAAAGAAATTCCCACCACCGTTTTTTTATTTATTTATTTATTTTTTTTTATTAATTTTAGAAAATAATGTTCACATACTAATATAAAATAAAATAGTGCAAAATATATACAAATAAATTAAAAAAAAAAAAGGTTAGAGTTAAAAGATAATAGAAATAAAACTCACTCTTCTAACCTAACTTATATACATACCTACATATACACATAAATTTGCAGAAAGCACAACTTTACAAAGCTTGTTTGGCTATGGTAAAGTGACCATGGCGAGAGTAAAGTGACACGATCGATCAGATGGCGTTTGTCATCGTGAGGCGAAAGGGATACTTTTCTCTGTTCAACGGAAAAGAGTTTATGTTCTTTTGAATTGATTGTTTTAAAAGAAGTGGTAAACTCTTTTCCGTCTACGAGGGCAGCCACATAGTCATCGAAAGTGATCTTTCTTTCTACGGCTGCCTTCTTTATCCCTTTCGCCCATTTCTTCTCATGCCCCCGGATACGTAATGCGTACATTTTAGCGCGGAGGCCCACGAATTCAGAGACAGGTTCACCGCTAGCCTCGCCCTTTCCCAACATCTTTTTTTTTCGTACTGTGGCAAGGGTGTCCGTTAGGGTAGTCTGATATGTCCAATTCGTCAAGTAATATGGTCATGTCTGTGTAAAAGTCGTCAGTCTTGATTTCGTATATAAAACTGTCTGTGTCCGGATAGAGCAGTTTAAGTTTGTCGGTTCCGTATTTGTTGAGCATCGTATTGTAATGAAAGTCTTACATCCGGACTTTAGACAGATCAAGTATGGTCATTCCGACATAAGTCGATTTGTTCATAGCGGTCTGCTCAAAGTCCAGATGTACCGCTGCCAAAGTCTTCTTTGGAGAAAAATCATAGAAAAATGAAAAACTGTTCAGTAAAAACGCACTTCCAATCAATCGATGTTGTTAAGACGCTGACCATTTTGGCAATATATTTCATTCTAATTAATATTATTTAGATGACAGAAATTTATAATAAACTCATATAGTACTTTAGAGGAAAGCTAACAACCCCATCCCTTCTCCCGAAAGCCCACTTAAATGCATTTTGCCAGAGAAATGTTTCAAATAAAAGTTGTAAACTTTTCGTTCGTGTAGTTGATATACTAAGCTTTGACAAAAAACATCATGGAAGCTATTTTCGAGACAAATGCAAAAAAACGAAAAATCCATTCCATAAAGTGTACTTCCGGATGAGAAAATTTTGACAGATCCATGGCAAAACTAAAACGAAATATCAGTAAGAATTTTTTTGTGATTCGTTTATTTGCTATAATGTTCATATACATGCATACACACTCGAAAAAAAACATTTTCTAACTCAGGGTACCTCAAATTGATACAAGTTAGATTTTAATCTGGAAGTTAACTCTTATTTAAATGGTGAAAGTAGTCTGTTTAATCTGCATGATTAAAATAAGAATTGAATTACATGATTGGATCTATTTATGTAATAATATGTAAGAGAAGGTTGGAATTGTAGGTCTTTTTTTGTCCTTCTGGCTCAAACGAAGAACTCAAGAGGCTATTCGGGGAATCCAACATAGTCTCTGTAGTAAAGAAAGGAAGACTGTCGTGGCTTGGGCTTGCGGAGTGGATGTTCCATGCCAGACTGCCCAGAAAAGTAATGTGTGGGAAGCCAAGAGGACTGAAGCTTGGGGGTTGACCTCGCCAAGATGGTTGGATAAGGTGGAGAACGACCTCCGCCAGGCAGGTGTCTGGTAGCGCGCCAAGGCGGCCAACAGGCAGATGTGGCAGACAATCAGGTTCAGATCATATATAGTAGGGTTGTATGTAACACAGAAGGAAGAAGAAATATTCTTGTTAATTACCTAGTTAAATATATATATTTTAAATTTCAACTCAGATAGTAGATGTACAATATCCAATGATCATGTTTTTTAAATAAATATTTAGTAGTTATTTAAGTTTTTTTAATATTTTTTTTTGAAATAAACTTTTTTTTATCATTATGTTATTTGTATTTCTAATATAATTACTTTATACAATTGATTATATTTATTAATAAATTCTATCCTTGCTCTATTGTTAATACCAGTTATTTTTTATTTCATTTCAAGTAAGAAAAAAATTCTTAAATTTCCTTTTTCTCTTCACATTAAAGTTTGATGCATTTAAATTAGATCAGGATAAGTTACACTGAATTTAAAGATATTTCGCTGGATACATTTTTGCTATGGTAAGATGTGTACCACTTTAATATTTTAATGGCAGTGATTATCCTAATTGTTTATTTTATTTTTTTACTTAAATTTTTATAGATTATTTCGATATAAATGATTTTTAACAATTCTTTCTTCATAAGAGACACAATTGAAGAATAAATAATTTAATATGGAGCATTTCAAGGAATACAATGGACAAACTCTCTCTCTTTTTCCAAAAATTGCCTCTTCTTGAAAAGTGAAAATGGCTAACAAACTATGCGTGTTTAAAAAGTACTAATTATATCAATTTTTAAAGACAATAATAGAATTGATTCTTTTTTTGCTATAAGCTGCAAATTTGGTGAAAAATAACTTTCAAAACTATATATATTCACTATTTTACATTCCATTCATGGTTTACGAGCTGTTAAGCGCCGCCAGTGACCTTCATTCATGGTTTAGAGGCTGTAATGCCATGCCAGTGACCTTCATCCATGGTTTACGGGCGGTTAAGCCACGCCAGTGACCTTCATTCATTCGGGTCTATTTAAAAAAAAAGAAAGAAAAAAAATCCAGCTCATACTTTCTCTATTCATCAATCAATCAATTAGTGAATATTAGTTTTAAAGAATTGTTGATTAGATTTGCTCAAATTATAATACATATTATTCATCAAACTGCAGCAAATACTGATTTAATTTTTAAATATTTATTTAAAATTGATAAATTTATTAATTTAAAATTTTTTGATGATTATTGAAATTTATAAAACACTAACTAGGTACATTATAAAATTTTAAGAGGGGTGAGTCCGAGATTATTCTCACGCACACCCTGGATATCATACTCGCCAACATAGCCTGTTTTTATTGGCCGCGTTACATAGAATGACTTGAGACAAAAAAAAAATCACTAGAAGTAGCGAAGAGACATCATTCTATGGCTTTTACTTTCCAAAATGCTCCCTACAGAGAGCTATAAATATCATTGCAAGTGACAATTAAGATAGAATAAGTATATAACAGTATTCCTTGAAAGTTCCACTTATTGTAAGTATTATTGACTCCATGAATAAGCAACTGACAGGAAAATAAAATTGTTTTTTAAATTCGACTCGTTATGAAACTTTATTCTTGTTGTTTTAATAGACATATTACTTTGTATCTCTTATAAAAACTGTTCAATTTTATTCCTAATTTAACTTAACCATGACAGTCTAAAAAATAAATACTGGTTAAAATGTTTAAGTACAGTGAAAAAAAAAACTTATTTATAACTACATAATATGTAAATAAAATATCTGTAAACCTACTATAGATAGGTTTCGGCATTTTCATTGGTTTAAGCAAAAAATTTTCAACTACCTGAGTGACAATGTAATGTCTAATAACGCGAATAAATCGAGGGATAATCAACTTGAATTCATGTCCAGAATTACAATAAGGAAATCTTCCTGCATGATAATGTCGCTCGGATAACAAAGGAACTCCGCATATTTTCAATCAGGGATGTCCTACATCATCTACCTACCACATAACAGTATAGATTTGCCACCTGATGACCAACACTAGACCCATTGGCTGAAAGGACTTCTTGGGACTAACTTGCTTTGCTTTGGACACAGAGATAAAGTCGCAGCAACAGGGTGTTGACACGGAAAATAGTTTCACGTTTATAGATGTCGTAATAAAAAGGTTTCATTTTCCATAAGGTAGGACCTCATAATATTGCCTTCACAATTGAGACGCTTACAATGTACAATACAAGGATCCATACAAATCTCAACTTATCCGATGGCAATTCCTAAACTTGAGCTAGACAATATTTGGGTTTACCGTATCATTAGAGAAACAATTTACCATCAGACACATAGCGAAATCAAAGATATCAGACCAATATGCATGCTTATATTGATTTTTTATCATCAATATTTTCCATCAATTTCTTACATACTACTTTCTCTTAGAAAGCGTCTCATACAATTTTTGAGACAGAGGTTTTAAAAGAGAGGAGGGCTCTGTGGAAGGTTTTTTTTAAAAACTAACTACCTTTCATTGGTATTTACGCTTCTTCTACCGCCTATGCAGCAATGCAATAACTGTATCACTTATATTTGAAACATTTTTCTTTGAAAACTGATTTCTTCATCGATTGTAAGAAGGTAATGGAAGCTAAGCTTTTCTCTATCAATTAACGTTATTATTAATTTATATTATTTAATAATTAACATTAATATATTAACATCACGCCACAATTTCTTTTTATTTATCTTCAATAAAGTCCTTTTTTTCTCCATGTAATTAAAAAGCCTGACATTTTAGAATTTCTTTGCAAAAATAGATTAATCATGTTACATTATAGGGTTAAATTATATAGGATTCCACAGAACATCGTTTCAAACCAGATTTTTAATATTTGTCAAAGAGAACGTATATTTCTATTAATTTGAATTTCATCACATATCTTAAGAGCGCATGCTCACAGCTGGGAATGAAGAATAGGTAGGGAGAGAACGGGCAGGTTAGGCTAAAAGTTGTGATAAACTGGTTAAATAATAGCTTTAAGTGTTGTTTCTCTTCTGCCGGTAAGGATGAACAATTAAATAAATTTCTTCGTTAAGGTGACAAAACCTCGTATCTCAAAAATTGGTCATTTTGTTCAAATGATAAAAAAAGCAAGAAGTGGAAAACAAGGCCCTTATAAAGTGAAATATCTATCCCATGACTTTTTCAAAGGACTTCTCTGAAGTTCAGTATTATAAGTCAATATGTCCAGGAAATAAAGTAGGCAAACCTTGTGTCACAGGCATTTCAGCTTTAAAGTACAATCCCACATAGGCATTGAATACAAGCTAAATTTTGAAGATGATTGGAAATTACTTCCAGACGCCCAATTACAATCACTAGGCTTGTAAAAAAAACTGTTCACAGGATCACGTCCTATATCAGCAAAGAAATATAATGATTTGACATCTCTGAAAACAATTATACCTAAAGATTATCATACATTTTATGAAAGTCTACTTTACAAGTAGAACAAAGCAACACTAGCAGAAAACATGAAGTTCACAAGATTTTTCTTTATTTACTGTAGTTAAGATATTTTATGTATTAGGTCTTTGTTTAAATAAAACCTTTAACCAATCTGAAGGCTTATTACATTGTTATTACCTGATTTTACCTATAATATCAATGTTTGGGTACATACAAAAACATTAGTATATACAATCAGAATATTTTCTAATTGTTTTCATGACAAAACATCTTATCTCATAAAAATGACAACAGATACTATAAAATACTAAAATATAGCTTACACATAAGGGTTTTCAAGATGGCGATTTGTGAAGAAGAGCTGTTTAGAAGTGTCATGAAAATTCTAGAGGATATAACTAAATCAAAACAAAAGTTGAGTGTTGAAATGCGGGAAAGTGCTGTTAATGCATTGAAGGATCTTTCGGAACTTTACAATGGCTTGTTAATAGAAAATAAGAGCCTAAAAGGAAAAGTTAAAGAGTTGGAGTCTGAACTTTCTGAGCGGCCAACCCTTGATTACGCTAGTGTAGAAAGAAGAATAATTCGGTAAGTTCTAAATCATTATTTAAAGTCATTGTGAAACCAAATGATATTAAAATGTCAAGTGATGATACTAAACAGTACTTAAAACAAAAAATAGATCCCTGCAAAATGCAAGTGGGAATAAATAGGTTAAGGAAGGTTTCAAAAGGTGGAGTTATAATAGAAACAGTAAATAAAGAAGACTTAGAGAAAATAAGTTTTGAAATAAATCAGAATCATAAAAATGTATTGAATGCCATTCAGCCAAAACGATTTTTACCAAGAATAAACATACAAAACATTCCAGAAGAAATAGATAAGAATAACTTTGTTGATGTTTTAGTAAAGCAAAACCCTGAGTTAAATATTGATACTTGTGCTGTAATTCCTCTATTTACTTGGGAAAATAAGAGATATAAGAATAGAAATTTAGTGATTGAAGTCTTACCCAGTTTTTTAAATAAGCTACTAAATACAAAAATCAAATTAATGTTCTCGATGTGTTACTGTACAAAGTATCTCCGTGTCTCTAGGTGTTATCTTTGCTCCAGACTTGGTCATACTCAAAAATATTGTAAAGTAAACGAAATATGCTGTCCAATTTGGCATGGAAAAATGGCATGTATAAACTGTAAGCAACATAACCTTTTTAGTGCAATTAATAAGCAGGTCAATACAGTTCACACTGTTTTCGATAAGAAATGCCCATCACTTATCAGGTATATACAGAGAATCGAACAAAATATCGATTATGGTTATTAAAAATCAGCGCATTATTTACGGGCTAAGATGTGTTCAGGTTAATTTGCAACGTTCCGTCAAAGCTACTAACTGTTTGTCTGAATTTATCAACAGGGATAAAATTGATCTGATATTGTCGCAAGAACCGTACAATACTAAAAATAAAGTTAGTGGACTATCAAAATACAAGGTATTTGAAAGGGGAGAAACCAGAAAATGGGCCGCCATTGTCGTTGCCAATGAGAACATTGATGCAACCTTAATTACACAATATTCAAATGAAGATTTTGTTCTAATTGAAATAATATTTCATAAAATAAAGATATTATTGTTATCGGCTTATCTTGATATAAACATAGATATAAAGAACAATTAAACAAATTGGAAAGCATCTTACAATTTACAAACTACAAAGAAAATATTGATATGTATGGATAGTAATTCGCGCTCGAAATTTTGGTTCGACAAAGTTACTAACCTCAGGGGAAAAATATTAGAAGAATTTATAATGACAAATAATCTCTATTTATTAAATGAAGATTGTGGAATGAGTTCCTTCGAATCCTCCAGAGGTTCAAGTAATATTGACCTTACAATAGGTACTGGCTCAATTATTTCATCAATTGTTAATTGGACAATTAATGATGAAGAAAACTTATCAGATCATGCATATATTACATTTGATTTGAAAACACATTCTGGGAATGTAAGTGGATTCGAGGAAATAGATTACCCTATAAGGTTTCGTACAAACAAAGCAAACTGGCACCTTTTCCATCAAACTTTAAAAGATAAACTATTTCATTCGAAGACATTTAATGGAAAAAATACAGAAAACTGTCTAATTGAATTCATTAAAAGCTCCAGAAACCTGAGTGAGACTATAGCGTCCTTTGATCAAATAATAAGTTCAACCAGCAAAATATCTATACCTTATACGAAAGGTAAAACATTTACTAAGAATAAGACAGTCAGTTGGTGGAGTCGAGAACTTACAGATTTGAGAAAGATAGTTAACAGAAAACGAAGGCAGTATCAAAGGAGTCCGATGAATACTGAAATAAGAGAGGCTAGAAAAGTGGAGTACCTTAGACATAAAAAAATTTACCAAGAGAAGATACATTCTGCAAAGATTGAAAGTTGGAAGCATCTATGTGAAAATAGTGGAAAGTCAGATGCTTGGAACATAGTCTATAAAGCTTCAACTGGAAAATTGAGGAAACCTCCAATATTGTCAACAATTAAAATAGGAAATCAGTTTACGACTACATTGGAAGAAACTGTGGATGAATTGATGAAAGAATTCTTTCCGCCAGACCGCCAGGCAGATGATACACTATATCAGAAAAAACTCAGAATGAGAATGTATCAAGATATTGATACTTTAAATGACAAGGACTTTACAGAGTTTGAAGTTGAAAGAGCGATAAAGAAATTTGACCCAAAAAAGACACCTGGACTTGATGGAATGAATAGTGATATTCTGTATCAAGTATTCATTGCTTATCCCAAGTACATAACCGCAATGTATAATGAATGTTTTAAAAGAGGCGTTTTTCCAAGGCAATGGAAACAAGCACTGATAAAGATTATTCCAAAAACTGGGAAAATACATGCAGAGAATCCTGGAAGTTATAGGCCAATAAGCTTATTACCAATAGAAGAAAAGGTACTTGAGAGACTCTTAATTGAAAGGATAATGTGCTACATAAACAGAGGTAATTTACTTAGTGAACTTCAATTTGGATTTAAGCCACAGAAAAGCACAACGGATGCAATATTAACAGCAAAGGACTTCATTAACCATTATCTGACCAAAAAAGAAACTGTACTCATGATCTCGCTAGATGTTCAAGGAGCTTTCAATGCAGCTTGGTGGCCTGCAATTGTAGAGCAGTTACGAATATTCAGATGCCCTAAAAACCTTTTTAAATTAACCAAAAGCTTTTAAAGAAAGAGAAGCTAAGATTGTGTCTAATAATATTTCACAAACTGTAGCCGTAACAAAAGGATGTCCTCAGGGCTCGGCCTGCGGTCCTGGATTCTGGACAATTTTTTATGATTCCCTGCTCAAAATTAAATTACCAGAGAACTGTCTAACAGTAGCGTTTGCTGATGATTATTTGCTTCTAATACATGCAAAAGACCTTTTAGATCTGCAAGTTATTGCCAATAAAGCATTATTTGAAATCAATCAATGGGCTGAAAGCAGGAAAATAAAGTTTAATCAAAATAAATCTAAGGTCCTTCATATTCATAAGAAAAACCGTGTTAGGGAACTTGCCATATTTCTGAACGGGGATAAATTAGAAATTGTATCAGAAATGAAATATTTAGGGATCACGTTTGATTGTAGATTGAATTGGAAAGCTCATATTAGATACGTAACAAACAGAAGTCTACAATTAGTGAATGCTTTGGCAAAATCTGCCAGAACATATTGGGGACTGCGGCATGAGGCCTTGAGTGTAATATACACTGGGGCATTTCTACCCACCATCACATACTGCGCTCCAGTTTGGGAGGAAGCTCTAAGAATTAAATCTAATAGATTACTGTTACGTAGAACACAAAGATTATTTGCACTCAGAATAGTCAAAGGCCACCGAACAATATCTTTCGATGCAGCATGCGTCTTAGCAAATATTATACCCATTGACCTAAAAATTAACCAGATCTGTGACCTCTATTTTTTAACACATGGGATGCAAAGATGTCATTTACTAAAAGGAGAATATGATAAACAGGTCGATTGCAGAGATTGGATTCATCCAAGTGATGTATCAGTAATAGTTAGTCTACCTTATGAGTCTCTGGATGTTGAAGAAGCGCGCTACAGGATATTTACAGATGGTAGCAAGAGTGGCGAAGGAGTAGGCAGTGCCATTGTAGTCTATAAGAAAAGGATAAAATTTATTCGAATAAATATCGATTAGACAAATTCTGCAGCAATAATCAAGCAGAAGAACTCGCAATCCTTAAGGCACTCGAGTGGTTTAAAGAGAACTGCATCCATTGCCAAGATAGCTTCAAGAAAGTAGCAGTTATGACTGACAGTAGAGTTGCAATTGATTCTATTAAAAATTACGACAATCATAGCAGGATCTGCGAGGAAGCAAGGAAAGAAATAAGTAATTTGAAGGGTACAGGGAAGGAAGTGATTCTGGTATGGGTTAAAGCCCACGTGGGCCTGGAGGGCAATGAGGAAGCGGATCGATTAGCAAAGGAGGCTGCTAAGGATAATGATCTACCTATCCTTTATTCCCGGTATCCTAAATCCGAAATCGCTCGTATCTTGCTTGAAAAAAGTGTAGCAGAATGGGATCAACAATGGCAGAGTACCCTTAACGGAGCAGAAACCAAACTATTTTTTCCACATGTGCAAAGCAGAATAAAGCTAAGGCTGCCACTCACTCATACCTTAACACAAATTTTCTCTGGGCATGGTCCCAATATGAAATATTTACATAGGTTTCACCTGGCTCTAGCACCCTATTGTCCTTGCCAGGACACTGTTATCCAGGATGTACATCATCTTATATTTGACTGTCCATTACTGGAGAGAAGAAGAGCCCAATTAGTCCGGCATATTACGCTACAAGGGGAAAGTTGGCCGATCTCAAGAAGCAAATTTATAGAAGAGCATAACATAGAAATATTTAGTAAATTTGTAAATAGCATCAATTTAGTGCAATTAAATAATCTATAAACGTTCCATCTTATCTGCATAAAGTCATTGTTCATTACTTCATATTTTGTAAAATCATTACTCACATATTATAACTGTTTTACTCACACATACTCACATACTATTGCTGTTTTTAATTGAAATTTGTCATCTGAAATTATTTAATTTTCTTTGTATCTGTGTACATATTTATTGAAGTTGAATTTTATATTAATGTACTTTATTACATGTAGTACCGAAGGTGTGTTGCATATAGAAAATAAACTCCCCATTGGTAGGGTTACTACCAAAGGGGAAAAAAAAAAATATAGCTTACACATTGATCCTTTCAATGAAACTTAATTTAAAATATGATTAGAGTTAGATCGGACAAGAAATGTGTGTAACGGACAGTTTTTTCTGTTTCTTGAAAATGTTAGGATTTTGAGATATGAGGTTTTGGCCCTTAATGAGGATCTGTAAGATGAAAATTGAATGTTCTATTATGTTACTAAAAAAAAAAAATAAAATAAAAATTAATTTTTTTTGCAGAGAAACTCAATCTAGTTGTTATTTCACACCTCACAAATCTTGGTTATAAACAAGCACATAAAAAGGGCACTTCTACGACTATTCTTGAACCAAGAATTAAGATTTGATTTTGTAGTAAAAGCTGTGGATAACCCAAAAACCAGGGAAGCTAAAGTTCACTTTTGTTCAAAGCATAAAAGGTATGTGTGTTAGTCAACCATGCGCTACATTTTAGTGGTGTGAAGGAAAACTAGATAGCTTTTTGGTTTGGAGCACAAGGGATAATATTGCAGTTATATTCATTGCGCTCCAATCTTTATGAGGATTTTGCTAGAACTTGTATTCAGCAGAGTGTAAAATATATGTAGTATTTCCAATTATCAAAATACTGTGGTGTTCAACCAATCAGCCAGATGGCAACACGTGGAAAAAGCAAGACGTCAAAAAGCGGTCGAAATAATTTCGAGAGTTTAAAACGAACTTCGACAACTTCTAGAAAATTTATAGGACTAGGAATGGTAGAGATAAGGAGCGCACCTCATAAGCTTGAAGTACAAAGACTAAATCTGCTGCAAATTACTTCATATGACACAACTCAATGTGTAAGTACAATGCAGATATTGCAGGGTTTGCATATAATTTTCCATTATCACTTAACTTCAAAATCACTTCTCACAGATTTCGGTATATGTCACCTATATCTCTTGTGCTTTAGATCCCTCATATCAGATTAGGAGAACCTTAAATCTTTAGGACAAATAGAAAATGATTTTGAATTGGATTAGTACCTAAATATCCGAATGAAACAGAAATCATTAAAGGACTGAATCCTGAATATAGTGGCAGTGAAAGTGAAGACTACGATGAAGAGGTTTTTGAAATCCCTAAGACAGCGGACGAGATGCTAAAGCTTTCAAAACCATTTGACGTGCCTTTCAACTCACTGAAGGTGTTCTTTCAGACTTATTTAATCCTTTAAAATGTGAAGTATTTCAGGAACAGCAAGAATTATTTAAATGACTGATTTAAATTAAAAAACAAAACAAAATGACTAAAATAGATACATTCCAAAAATTAAGTGTTCTTCTTACTTCATGCTCCATATGCATTCGGGTAATAAATTTTACATTTTCTCTTTGTAACGAATTTCCTTTATAGCGAATATTTTGCACCTTCGCTGCATAGAATTTTAACCATTTTATGATTGTGAAAAAGGTTTTTTTTTTTTTAAAAAAAATGCCTGAAGTTTAAAGGCCGAATTTCTAGAAATGAATAATCTGTTAAATTATGCTGGCAACTTAATTTGCCCAAGAGCATTATATTCTATTTTTGAACTAGAAGTGAATTTAACAGTCGTAGAAATTATAGATGATCCGTGCCATTTCACTTTCCGGACAGAATTTTAAGAAATAATGCAATAGTTGAATCTGCTTCCTTCCCTCACTCTTTCTTTTCCATCTTCATACCATTTTAAATCCGCCAAAAAATTATTTCTAATTTTTTTCATCGAACCTCCAATCCTCAAGGTTACAAGGCAGGACAAGGTTACACCTAAATGTTCACCATTTGGTGTTGGGGTATTTGAATCCTAACAAGTGGCGCCCAATCTGAGGCCCGAGAAGGAATTAAGTCTAATTCAAAAAATTGGATTTAAAAAAAAAATAAATAAATAAAAAAGTTGAACGATATTGAGGGTAACAATGAATTACGTGTTGTTTGGTTCCTTTCTCAGGAAAGATCAGTTGAACTTAATAAAATATAGTTTTCGCATTAACGATCTGCCCTGAAGGTGAGTTACTGTCGATTTAATTTCTCTACTTCATAGAAAGTTGGAACAAGATAAGGCTAGCTGGTTTACAGCCCACATTCTGTTGAGAGAACTCAAAACACGATCGAGACTGAAACATGTTCTACTGACTTAAAAATGACTCTTAGAGACAGGGTAGGTTTTGAAAGATAAAATCCGAAGAACTGACAAACAAACGGAAACTGATAGCCCACAAGAAGACCGTGATAACGCATCACGGGATATGGTTCGTGGCAATAATGAGACGGCTGGATAAGACACGGCTGATAATAAATAAATTGGACTTTTTAGAACAGCAACAATGTTATTACATAGTGAAATACAAAGACATTATCAACTTTCGATGAAAAGCTGGAAAAACAAGTAAGAAATATCAGGAAGGATATGACACAACAAATGGGGTTGTTAAGAAAGGAAGTGAATAGGAACTTGGAGGAAATAAAACAGAAATAATTAACAATTATTAAGTACTTTTGTTAATATCTAATTTAAAATAAAGAACTGGGTGACGCAATTTCTGTTGAGATGGTTGTCGTTTACGGAAAATATCTCTGATGCAGTTTCTATTTATAGGTTAAATTTCCTGTCATATGTTTCGCTTATTTATATTACCTTTTGCGAAACCTCTGTTGTACGCAAACTCTGTAAATATTAGAGTTTTAGGTATCAGTTTAAATTTCTTTCTATTCATACGCTTTTTTTTTACATGAATGTTTTTGTATGAGGTTTATGATTACAAGAATTTGATTATAATATTATATGAGTATTATTTAGGTAGTTTTGTGGTAATATTGGGGTAAATATAAATAAATGATATCAAGGATTACGCTTCTTGCGTCGGCTGTATATCGACATTATGGAGAGAGATATAGATCAATTTACAACGAACTGTTTATTGGTAAAAAGGGCAACCATTTAGTTTTAGTAAATCTATAATTTATTGATAAAAGTTTTTTTACTAATATTTTTTTTTTATTGTATCGTTTCTACAGATTAAAACTTACAATTTTAGACGTAGGATAAAGAGTTGATTGCTCAGACAACAAAAATTCAGATAGCTTCACTTGGAAGTCTTTGGGAAAAGTGATTGATTTATTTTCATCTAAAACAGTTAAGCATCTTTTTATATTAATTTTTGGTGATTAAGGTTGTGATGGGGGACGAGCTGCTGTGTGGGCGAGCCCGGCAGTGCCTGGTGGGGAAGAGTGATAAGTGAGAGCGGGATAGTGAATGGAGAGCAGAAGAGAGTTAGTGTATGTATGTCTATTGTGAGGCTATGTGGTGTGTTTGGCTGGTCGTTCTTGCACTGTGTAAGTAGTACTTTGTATGTCTGACTGGTTTACTTCCGCCGAGGCGCCGGGCTTATCTGCCGATAAGCTATATATAGTAGCGCCTTTAGAGTATCAAACAGGCCTACTGGTCTCATTATCTCTTGTACTACTGTATAAATTAGATATCTTATAAGAATATTCATATTCCTTTTTAATGAACGTATTATTTCATAGCTAAATTTTGTTTTAAGCTTTTACACCGAATATTAATAATTAAATATATATGGTTTAGTGTAGGGAGTATGTCATTTACCATCTTTTACTGTTTAGTTAGTTAACCGTGTTCATATTCACCTTTCTTTGTTAAGTATATTATTTTGTCGATATATTGGCTAAGTTCATACTCGGAATATAGAAATAAATATATGATATAGAAGTATCTAATTTACCGCTATTTCTAAATTTGTTTACCTAGTTAACTGTAGTAATACTAATAATTTTTGTCAAATACATTGTTCTCTTGATTGTAATGTTTAAGCTTTTATCTTGTTTATAATGCATGTGAATATCTATTGTTTCGATATAGGAATGTAATTATTTAGCATCATTTATAAGTTGTTTATCTCTAACTAGCTACTTAATATCCCTACTCAATGTCTATGTCAATGTCTATGCATAACTTGTAATACAATATATATTGCTAAAATATACGTTGACCCAATACGATCGCTTGATTCTTACCCTACCTCCCTCCTCGTCCCAAGAGGGGCGTGACAAGGTGATCGGCTAAATAGAAGAAAAGTTTAAAAAATTTAAAGGAATCAACTTTTCAGAGACAGATTTACATGACAAAATTAATGTTATAATGAAATCATTTTCAGTGGCGGAGCTAGCAAGTATCTGTAGCATCCTCACAACAGATTATATGGCTGACACCAAGGAAAGTGCAAGAAAGATTTGCACGACATTGAATAATTTAGCAAATTTTTCTTCGAAGGAAGATAGTGACGAAAATGAAGAGGAATCGGAAGGTCAATCCTAGATTCCTTTTATAGAAAAATGTACTTTGAGCTCGCAGCCAGTTCTGAATCAGTCCGTTTTAAGTTTCAAGGATGTGGAAGAAACGATCGTTGAATATGATGGTGAATGCAGCTTAAGACTGGAAGAGTGGATGGTGATGCGTGCGGAAACGCCTGCTGAAGTCATTACCTGACGGACCTGAGCAGGGGGCTGAGTTTATAGTGCTGTTGACCACTTATTTTCGGACGACTCACGCATTTACAAAACTTTCAGACCATTCGTTGGTGTTCGTGGCTACTTCTTTTTTTTTTTTTTTTTTTTGGCTTTGTTGGCCATTTGTTTACATAGTCCTCCATTTTATTTACTGGATCACCTATTCGTCAGAATATTTTTTCAATGGCATTGATGATCATATAGATAATTTGAGAAATAAAAAATATTTTATAAAAATGGACTTATAAAGATGCATTTCATCATATTAATCTAGAAAAAGATTCGTAGCAGTTATTTCTGTTGTTACCTTCTTTGGCCAATATGAATATTGTCAAGATGCCTTTTGGCTTACCGAATGGACCTAGTTTCTTTATGCGTTTTATTTATTCGGCATTTCAAAAACGCCTCGAAAATAATGAAATTCTAATTCATTTAGATGACATTCTGATTGCTATGAAACAGTCGAGGAAAACTTGAGCATATTCAGCTCCGTCTTGGACATAATGATTTTAAATAAACTAGATTTAAAATTAAGTAAATATGAATTTCTCAGTAAAGCAATTGATTATTTAGGAATCACAATCAATGCCCCGGGAATTCGTCCGGCTTCGGAAAATATTACTGTGGTTGCCGATTATCCATTGCCCGGAAATTTTCGTGAACTTTATAGTTTTCTTGGAATTATGTCTTATTTCCGTAAGTTTATTTGTAATTTTGCAATTATTGCCAAACCCTTGCATGATTTAGGAGGAATGCAAAGAATTAGCCAATTTCAGAAACTCTAAAGTCTTGTTTAGCATTGGAACCAGTGCTCAGCATTTATTCTCCTACCGCTGGAACTGGACTGCATTGTGACGCAAGCTCTATGGGTTTTGGTTCAATTTAGTTACAAAAGCAGCCTGATAGAAAATTCCATCCCATCTGCTATTATAACAAGAGAACGTCTCAGGCATAATCAAAATATCACAGTTTCGAACTTTAAACTGCAGCAGTTTTTTATTCAGGCGTTTTCGAATTTACCTGCAAGATATAAGATTTTAAATTGTTACAGACTGTAACAGTGTTAAGTTAAACCTTAGAAAGGAAAGAAATTAATCATATAATTTTAAGGTGGTCACTAGTTTTAAAAAATTATGACTATAGGCTAGGACCCAGACTAAGTTCACACATAAAACACGCGGATGCTTTTAGTCGTGCTCATAATATCGTGGGGTTGCTGGAGAAACTCACTAATTAATTTTTGACTATTTTGAGTTAATGGTTGTAGAGGCCTATCTTCAAGGCAGAGGCTACAATCTGGAACAACTCATGTGACGACTTGTAAATATCAAGAAGAAGTCACTAAGTCATTCCGACTGCTTAGTGAATTGTCATAGGTTTTTGAGTGTGAAGACGATCTCATTAAGTCAAATCAAGTCTAACCATGAAAGTCGATTCATTAACTACGATTGAGTTTGTTAAGCCTCTGTTTGGAAAGCATAAAGACAGCTGTATGGAGGGAAACTGACTTCAAGAAGCAAGCTAATGATCAAATTGGCAGTAGAAAACTTCGAGAGGCAGCATGATAATGGTTTGCAAAAAGTAGAACAACATACTAAACAATTAGAAGGTAAAGTACATACTGTTGTTACGGTGTAACTAATTTTAGTTACTGGCCTACACATGATTATTCTTTAGGCTAAAGATATGTGGGTTTAGAATAGTTAGCATAGAGATAGAAATAAGGTAGGTTAATTTTAGAGAAATAAATTGTTGGTATAAGGTAGTTTTAAGAATTAGATTAGATTTAGTAATAAGTTAGAATAAAAGAAAAAATAGATTTAAGACACTATAATAGGGCATTAGGTTTAAGGACATGAATAATCAGTGGCGGGAAGAAGAGAGAAGAGGGAAAAGAGGAGAGGCGGCCAAGAAGAGAGAGAGGCAAGGTTACGGAGGTTAACAGGAAGGAGGTTACTGTGTGGTAACAGTGAAGGGTATACCCTAAGTTAAAAAAAAAAAAAAAAAAAAATAACGGCTGCGCTAAGGCGGATTGACCTCCTGTTTCTGCAAGATCGGAATCAATCCCGAAAAGAAACAAGATTCAGGAAGAAAGGAAGCAAGGAGAAAGCATTATTCTTTTATAAGGGGTAAGACTATATGTTCGTGGTGTGGGGAATTAATTGGTGAAGTACATAAATTAACCAGGCCTGGTAGGCAAATTGATCTGTAAAAATAGTGGAAACACAAGGTTTCGTCGATAAAAACAGGATTTATGTGTACATAGTTGTAAAGAATTGTATCCTAGGTTAGGTTAAATAATTGTATTTTAATCATTTATTTATTTTTTTTTTTGAAGTTAAATGTTTTTGCGTTTATTGTAAAGGAGATGTCTTCGTTTTATTTCAATAATTATAGAGTGTAATTTCTTAATTTGTTTTCATTCTTTCCCTCACATTTGGCCGTAAGCAGCAGAAGTACTTGCACTAATTGCAATTAGTATCGTATGTGTAAAGCCGGTAGCCGAGGGGTTAAGGCGCTGCCTTCACATAGAGTGGGTCGTAGGTTCAACTTCCGCAAGGGTGCTTTAATTTTTATTTTTTTAAATTTTCCAACCCTCATTTCTCCCGTTATTTTTTTATTATTATTGGTTGTTCTTATTTTCTTTAAACTTACCCCCCCGCCTCCACTAAATAGCCACCAGCTTTATTGTGGCACTCGGAAGAGTGGTAACAATTTTGGCGCCCAAGTTTGGGGCTTACTAAAGGAAATATAGCAAGTTAGTTAAATTAAAAAAAAAAAAAAAAAGAAAGAAAGAGACAAGAAAAAAGATTCGTTAAGTCTTCTAACTAATGTTTATTCTATTGAGATTATTTCTTTATATTGTTCCTAAGGGGAGATAGATAGATTTTTGCGTTGTAAAACGCTATTGTAGAAGATTTTTTTTGTTTTGTAATTTTAAGTAATTTTTTTTTAGTTTTGTGATTAGAAGTAAAATTTGTTTTGTAGAAAGATAATAAGAGGAATTTTGTTTGTTTGTTTGGGTGATTATAAATTTCGATTTTTATGTTGGTTATTTTTAATTTATGGCGTATTGGAAGAGATTATTGAATTATATTTTATTCCCTTATCCCATTAATAACTTCTTTGTCCTTCGCTAATAGAGAAAAAAAATAATAAATAAATAAAAATAAACCCCATTGTACCTTTGATCAATACTTTATCCCAATCACGAAATTTGCCTGCACTTCCTGTTTATGCTGTTGGCTCCAGTATCACCGAGTTTATTGAACCTTTGCCTTTATTTAAAGATGGACATTTACCGCCTGCTTAAAGACGAAGTACAATACTAGTTGAAAATTAGAGGCCTAGATATAACAGGAAACTGAGCAGAATTGACAAAGAGACTCCATGCAGCTGTATCGAGAGATGTTGCACCGATTTCAGATATTGCTTCGATCTTGGACTGTCAAAATGAGTAGGAAATTTGTACAAAAAAATATGATTTTCTTTCTCAAACCGTAGAAGATTTAGATGAGGGTAGCGAGTTGAATGAATCTAAGCGACTCGATAGCCGGCTGTGGCATCTTTATCACAGGGTTACGCGAGTTACATACACAAAAGACGATGACATTGCACCTTATCGTTTCCTCTTCCTAGAACCTTGATAAAGGCCACCTTTTTCCTATATATATATGGCAGTCCCCTCCTGACCAAGTCAGTTCTGCTCAACCCAGCCAGTGACACCATTATACCAAGTGAGTAATAAGTCGTGAATTCCCTTCCTTTACATATTATATTATAACTGTTTATTTCTATTTATGAACTTTTGACTATATTATATTGTGTATTTGAAAAATAAATTTGCTTTATAAAAAGAGGAAAACAGTTGTATATAATATAACTGGCGCCCGATTGCAGAGACTCGAATTAATAGTTCGGCAGTGATTCAAGAAGTTAAAACTTTCAACATACAACATTTCATCATACTAAGTGAGAGAGACTGAGAGAGAGATAAGAAGACTCCAAGGTAACAATTCAACATCATCACGTTACAGGTGGGCAGAATTCACATTGTAAATAAGTTTATTGTTATCATTTTATTATATAACTTTGATTAAAGATAGTGAACAAACCTTTACTTTCATAAGTTTATATTTGAATTAACGTTCTATAATATGCCCAATTTATATTGAATAATTGTCCCGATTGTCCAATTTATGCATATTGTCCTGAGTACCCCCAAACTAATAAAACCCCGATTGTCCCAAAGGAAAAAGTCCCCTGATTACCCTGCCGAAACAATAAATTAAAAACGTATAAAGTAGGCAAGGGCATTTATTAATTGACCAATCCCCGATTACCCTGCTGAAACAATAAATTAAACACGTATAAAGTAAGCAAGGGCATTTATTAATTAATTAAACAAACAAGTAAAATAAGAAAATATATATTTATATAAGTCCCCATAACATTGTAAAGCCCAATAAATAAAGTACCCTGAATATATATATATTTACATAAGCCCCCTAACATTGTAAAGCCAAAGCCCTTTAAGTAAGGAATAATAAATAAAAGAAAATAATTGAATATATATATTTAATAATTCTTACATATATTTGAAATCTATATTCTTATATTTGTAATCACCTGAGCCATTCAAGATGTCCCTTGTTCCACAAAATACCACTGACCTTCCAGCCCCAATTCTTACCCCTCAAACGGAAGTTCAACAAACTCCCCGCTCCCGTACAAGTCAAACCGCAATGCGAATTGACCACCCACTACGCAAAGAGGACTACGATCATATTCCTACCTTTAGTGGAAAACCCAGTGTTTAAGCAAATGATAGTTTTAGCGCCAATGTGTAATTAGGCCGTCAGGTATATAACCTTCACAAAAGGGGTAGGCAATATAACCTGTGAGAAGTTAGTAAGTCAGCATTGTTAGAATGCACTTATAGCCAAGAAAAAGCATGTGTTGTAAGCTCGAAATAAACATTTGTATAAAGTAATTAAGCTTGTGGTTTCTTTATCTCCTTTACCAGTAAAAAGGGGCTAAGTCTAAACATAAAAGTGGTCCTCCAAACCGGGTATTAAGCGTAGTGTATGATAGTAACATTTGTTATTGTTGACATCAAATTATTGATAGTTTGGGTGATTACAAAATTCAGAAGAAATTGTATATTTTAATCAAGAAACAAAAAAGAAAAACACAATAGGTTAGCGTTGTGATATTTATATATTTATAATATATTGAAAGTGACCTTACCCTTCCTTTAATCCTTCTAATTAGTAAATCTTCCCATTTATTTACTTGTTTAATTGTTTATGGTTGTTTGATTTTAGTATTCTTTTATTTTTGTGTAACTGTTTTTTTTATATTCCTTTATTGAGTTTACTGTAAATTTGTTAAATATTTTAGGGTTGTAGGGTTACGTTTTAATTTAACGGGTTTGTGTTTTAGTTTAAAATGTTTTGATTTTTTTAGTTGTAGTTTATATTCTATGTTCAAATATGTTAGACATTAAAGGTTTGCATTACCAAAGAGGTAGCATAAAGGGTTCACTGACCAGGTTCAGTAACTACTTAGATCAGATTGACTGGGAAGCAGATATAAATATTACAAAGGTTAAACTTGAGAAAATAGAACCCTTATGGGGTAAATTTGAGAACGTATTAACTGAAATTGAATTATCAGACCCTGAAAATGAAAAAGAATTAAAAGAAAGAGAAGTGTTTGAAGAGGAATATTTTGTAGTTATAAGTAGAGCTAGAACACTTCTTAACAATCTGTCAATTAGCACTGAGTTTAAAGCTAATTCAAATAGCAATTCGACAAATTTACAAGAAAATGATCTAGACGAAGCAAGAGGAAAGGGCGTAATTAAGCTACCGGAGTTAGAATTACCCACTTTTGACAGAAAATGGGAAGAGTTTCAGTCATTGATTGATGCAGCAATGATAGTCAAGGCAATGGAGGTAACAAGTGAAAATTATCAGCAAGCATGGGAAGCCCTCGAAGTTAGGTTTGAAAACAAGAGTTGGGTAGTAAACAGACATGTTAAGGCAATCCTAGATTGCGAAAAGATAGATAAGGCGGTGCAGCGCAAAATTCAAACCCGTATAGATGAAATTTCATCACACTTAAGATCTTTAAAATCGTTAGGAATGCCAATCGAACAATGGGACGGTCTTCTAGTACTTGTTATTTTGAGAAAGCTGGATACATCAACAGTTCAAAAGTGGGAGCAGATCGGAAATAAGGATAAGATCCGACAACTGGTGAGTTGATGAGTTTCTTGCAAGATAGAGCGGTGTTATTAGGAGCTATGGAAGAAGAAAAAAGTATACGTATTCCAGCAGGAGATAAGCCGAAACCAAGATCTGGTAATTCAAGAAATCTACATGTGAGAATACCCGAAAAGAATACTACTTCAGCAAATTTTGCGTGCTACTATTGCCAAAAGCCACACAAATTATTTTCATGCAGCCTGTTTAGAGTGTTAGCAGTTCCAGCCAGAATTAATGAGATAAAAACATTAGGATTGTGCGAAAATTGCTTTTTAAAAGGGCATTCGTCTGAAAGTTGTACAGGCCTAAAATGTTGCTTAAGCACAGGGGCGCATAATACCTTGTTGCATAGAAATGTTAAAGATAAGGGCGTTAAGGAAAATATAAATAAAGAAGACAAACCAAGCCCTAATTCATGCATAAGTGTCAGTGGAAACAGACTTGCATATGATCCTAATCCTGTGATTTTACTTTCAACTGCAATAGTGCATATATAATCAAATGAGTAAAGAATGAACAACAAATCAACAATAAACATAATAACTTACCAATAAGTCAGTTATAGTACTAAAACTGTGGTTGTGGAATTCTTGTTCAGTGTAATCTATTCAGGTGGTTTATATGAAATTAGTATTAAAGAATCATCATTACGATTTTTAGTGGATTATTTATATCTTAAAATCCCTTAAATTTGTGACTGTTAAATATCTAACCGTAAACGTTAGCTTTAATTATCACATAACCACTTTCGATAATAGTATCAAGCACAATGAAGGGGTTGTTTCCAGTGAATTAATAAAGGAGTTTACGTCTAGACGAAACATGTGTATTTAAAAGAACTCTGTTTATTGTTTATAACTGATGATACATTAAAACAACGAGAATTTCTACACATAAATTCATAAATACATAAAATGGAATTTAACGAACTTAAAGGTTGTGATCCAAGTTTGCACTATGCATTAGAATTGTGTGATGAACCACATAAACAATTAGTGAATACTACTCAAAGTGAAATTCTTCCTGTAAATTCAGAAATAGTCACTCCCACTTTTGGAACTATAGAGATTGGATCTACTACTACAGCTGAAACTAATGAAACAGAAATTCCTTGTATTTTACCGAGTTTTCACAATATAAACTCACATCACACAAAACTGTAGAAGATTCAGGAGTAAATGAAGAGATCTGTGACGATCCTAATTGGGCATCAGAAGAAGACAATGAGACTTGTGACTCCTTATCTAGTGATTCACATGACATAGCAATACATGTACCTGGAAGCAAACTGCATAGTAAATCAAAAGAGAATGGACTGATTTCAACAACTGAAGTGACAAATACAAATAACACTGAACATCAAAACAGTACAACTGCATTTGAAGATTTGCAGAACACAGACTTCTGTGCAGACCCACTAAGGAAAAGGACAAGATGGAAAAAACAGAACCAGATATCATGGAGCTTTGCAGTTAACAAAAAGAAGAAGGATAACTGCTTACCATACTTGAACAAAAGAGGAAAGTTGCAATGTGCTAAATGTCCTCAGTCTGTGCAGTGTCTTAAGTGTAAGTTTAAATGTACAACTCACTTCAGCCAACCAGAACGAGAAGACATTTGCAAATTATATTGGGGATTATCTTCCTACGAACGAAAGATGGACTTCATTGTTTCTAATGCTGAGATTCCTGAACCAAAAACCTACCGCCAAGGAAAGGAACTGAGAGCATGAAAAGAAAGTGTGCTAAATCATACTACTTTTACAAAAGAGAGCTTCCAAATTAGAGTGTGCCAATCTTTCTTCACGAAGACTTTGAATATTAATAATGGACCTATCAGTACAGCATTTAAGAATATAAATTCACAAGAGTGGCACTGACAAGAGGGGGAAAAATAAACCAGCAAACAGAACTCCAAAGAATCAATTTGATGCAGTGAAGGCCCACATAGTAAGCTTTCCTAAAATGGAGAGTCATTATACCAGGAAATGTACCAGAAGGGAATATCTTGGTTCTATACCGTCCATTGCTAAGATGCATCAATTGTATGTATTCAATGCCAAGAAAACAATACAGTATCTATTAGGAGTTGACTTATAGAACAATATTTTGTAATAATAAATCTTTCTTTTTTTTGTTCCAAAGAAAGTCCAATGTCCGCTTTGCAACAACAACTACGTCTACAGGAGAGACGAAGGTAGCATTGGAAGGAGAATGAATATTCATACGCGTTGGACAAATGACTCCCTAGAAGCGAAAAATTGGACAAGCAGCATGCAACACAAAATAAGCACTTTGTCTAAGCATCATTTGACCTACAATCAGTCCAAATTCCATCGTTCGATGTGTCACTTATGTATCACATAAGAAAATTGAATATGTTCAATTTAACAATCTATGAGTGAGTCAGCGGCTCCTAACAATGCTTACTGCTATGCTTAGAAAAAATTAGAAGGAAAAAGATGGAGCTCGGAGATTGCTTCCTGTCTTCTACAGTGGATAAAGCAACTGCCTCCACATGTGAAACAGTTGCTTTCCACATCTTATTTGTGTGAATTCGGATTTTCAGCATTAGCCAACATTAAAACCAAAAAAAGATCAAGATTGTTAAATGTAGAAGACGATATGAGAGTAGCATTGTCATTTTTGCGACCAAATATAAATGAAATTATCAAAAAACATCAAGCTCAAATTTCGCATTAAAAATATTTTTATTATTAGCTTGTAATTAATCCCTTAATAAATGTTTAGTTATTATTGTAGTATATATTAGTTTATTTCGTATATTTAAAATTTTTGTCATAAACTATTTATGCAGTGTGTTGTAGTAAGTACATAATTTTTATCTTTTTCTTTGTGTGCCGCCAAATTTTGAAATCGTTAAATATGTGCCGCAACAAAAAAAAAGGTTGAGAATCACTGCACTAAACTATAATATTCGTCAAGTATCCACTTACCTTCGAGTTGGATAACCGTGGGGTTAATTTTTTTCGAAAGGGGGGCGTGGGGGGCGCAGCCCCCACATAAAAGTGGGGCATAGGGGGCGCAGACCACCTCAAAAATTTTCTAAAAATTGTGTAACTATATTACAACACTATCCAAAGTTTTTAGTAAGTTCTATAGAGAAAAAACAGTCGAAGTCCAACTCATGCACTATTACCCAATTACATACTATTATAAAAAGAAGCATTTGTATTTGTACGGGTTGTCCAATGTAGGGAAATCGGCAATTCTTCAGCAAATTATTCGTGGTTTGAGTGACTTAGTTTTTTTCGCGCCTTCTTCTAAAATTTCTTATCCCTTTGGTATGTTCACGGATTCTCATAAATGTAATGTGTTCGAAGAATTTAGTTTTGAGAAATGGGATATGGACTTTCTGAAGAAGTTATTAGCAGGAGACACAGTTACTCTAACGCGAAAGTATTGTGACAATAAAAAGTACAAAAACGAAATGCCAATTATAATGGTATCGAATTACAAACACCGCCTGATTTAATGGAATTTCTGAATAGAGCAGTGGTAGTATATGCAGATTTACCTTTTTTTCAGGTTTCGGTAGGCGACCAATCTACTACTTCTACTAATCGGGATGCCTTTTTTTGTACCGTCCTCGCCGCTATCATCGAACTTATTTTCGTCGCCGATTTTAGTGGCTGAGGAGAGGTATTAATAGGCCTAAAGTTTATACCACATTATGTAAAAGTGTTAGAAGTTGTGCCCGTGTAACTAACTGGTTGTGCGCAAGATCACCATCATTTTAAGCATATAAACGTATTAAATTATGATTGCAATAATCATGGGCTATTGAATGTATTGTGGATAATTGATACATAGTATGGATAGTATATATAGTGCAGACTACGAAAATAGAGAAAATCCAACATAAATTCATGGAAAGTGGTCACTCTTACATGGAATTTTTTGATCTCTTGGACCTTGCATCAAGGATAATTAAAAATACTTCCACTGATACTTCTGGGAAAAAGGACAATTGGCTTAACGTGAAAGTGTTTCGTTTTTTAAAAGATAAGCCTAATATAACTGGTTATAGATATGATTACATTGGTGACTATCAAGAAATTGATATAAGAAAAGGCAGTAGAAAAAGAACAGGAATGTAAGCCTACTTTGCAGAAACTCTATTAAAAGACAACTTCCCATCAGCAAAGAAAAGAAACATGACCTGTTGTTACTATGCAAAAAGAATATAATTCCACAAATGTATCATGCTTGGTATAACTCCCTCCCAGATTGCAAAAGTATTGACAGAGCACCAGAACCTGGAACTTTGGAATATGAAATTGATGATGATAACGATTAAAAAGTTATATTGTGCAGAGGATCTCTACATAATACTTTCAATTTGCTGTGCGTTTGACATTAATCTTTTGCACACACATGACAATTGTTTGAGATCGCTTATTCTTACTTGAATAAGCATTATAATTACAGTTTTGCATTTGCTAAGGAAGTTCCTAAGAATATAGGTATTTATTAGTTAATTACAATATATTGCTGTGTTTACTTTCTTTTATACTTGTAGCAGAAATGTAACAATTATATTCAAATATAAGATATTACTGTGATGTGATAGGAGTAACCTAAATGTGTAAGAAATTTAATAGGCACTGTATTCAATAAAAAAATATAAACTTCCACCTGGAAGCTTGATGTGTAATAATAATCTTAATATTCATTGTCTTATCACTTTCACTATATTAATCACTCTGTCCCATAATAACTTTCCGTTATTACAGTAATTTCTTATTTAAATTGGAACAATACTTGTTTATTATGATTGCAATAATACAAATGTGTAAAAATTAAATTTAGAAAAAGTAGAACCCATTTGGGAAAAATTTGATGAAGTACAAACTGAAAATGAATTAACTGACCCAGGAAATGGAAGTGAATTAGATGAAAGAGAACAATTCGAGGAGCAGTATTTTGAAATAATTAATAAGGCGAGAAATTTGTTTTGTTAGGCCATCCTATAGCTAGCTCTCTTAATGGAAGAGAAATCTCAGAGATTGGCAATTTATCTGTCGTATCAGCTCTTGGTTCTTGAAGGCCATTGAGAAGGATATGTAGTAAAGTTACCTAAAATTGAACTGGGTATTGACCTTGTTTCAGAGAAAATTGGAAAGAATTCAGATTACGCAGATACCCAGATATACGCTATAAGTAAGGGTCAACTCAAACATACAGCCTGGGAGTTACCCAGAAATACGCTATAAGTAAGGGTCAACTCAAACATACAGCCTGGAAAAAACAATAATCAATACTACAGACAAACAAATAAACTTTAAAATAGAACACTAACCACGTGGTTTAAGAATATATGACGCTGATACAATTATATATCCAAGTTTATCAAAGGAATCAACATAATAACATAAAACTTATGCAAAATAACGATGTATTTAAAACTGATTAACAAAAAATATATTGTTAGGTCGCGGCCCCCTTATGAGGGATTAACTTTGCCTCCCTATTTTTCCCACGCCTCCGCCCGCGCGTATGTACGCTCTAATCCGCTTAGTGGTGTTTTTCGTGAGGATCATTGCCGCCACTAATGGTTTCTAAGAAACATATTTATTGCCTTCCCCAAACTTCTGCACCTCCCCTCTTCCATCCCTCTTCCTATTTCACCATTTGGCCACATCGCTTCCCCCCTACTTCCTATGCCGGCCAGCCCCCTTTTTTCCGTCCTCTCCTATTCAGTTGCTCTCCAGTTGTTGTCCGTGCTGGGTGTTTTCTCTGCTTGAATTCTATTTTCGCCTTCAATTTCTAACCGCCAGTATACGCGCCTATTCGCCTAGCCAGCTCGTTTCATCATTCGCTTGTGACGAATAAAGAAACCGCTTCGCCTGCCTTACAGTGCAACATCATCAATTGCGCCTTGAGACATCCCTCGCCTTCAGCCACCTTCAGCAGCTTCATCCGCTTCGACGTAACATTTCCACGCCATTTCATCCATCTTCTCTCCTTTCTTACGCCACACACCCTCACACTTACATCACACGCACATACAGACGTTATATCTTCCTCCCTCCCTTCCGCCTATCACTTCATCACCGCTGCATCTTCATTCGCCACCACTAAGAGGTAAGTCTCACCTTGCGCATTAATTTCTGTCTTAATTGCACTTTTTTCCAGGTTTACGTCAGTCTCTACCCTTCCGGTTTCGCCTTAGCCTTCGCCATCTCCCCTGGGGTGTCTGCCGCGCAGACATATATATATATATAAAAATGACTAAATTTAGAAAAAGCATACTCTAATCAAAATTAAACTACTTGATAATGGCAAGTGAATAGCCGAAACGTCGTAGAAAGAAATGTAAAAAATTTTTTATATATTTTTAATATATAATAAAACTTCAAGCTGTAAAACTGGTTCAGAATTTATTGGAATTCAAATCAACCCATCATAATTAAAGAAGAGTTTGATTCTTTAATTGATTGTAGAACTGATGTAGCACCGGTTCAAAAGTTTAGATATCTTATTACTTTTTTAAAGGGTAATGCAGCCTTAGCTATTAACTCTATGGATGTAACAAATGAAAATTATATAGAAGCTTGGGAAAAGTTAGAACAACGTTTTGATAATAAACGCCTTATTGTTAGTAAGCATGTTAAAGCTATTTCAGACTGGAAAAAAATTGATAAATGTACACACCAGAAAACACAATGTTTGGTTAATAGTATATCTTCTCATTTAAGGTCTATGGGGGGGCGGCGGTGAAATCTTTGAAATTGACGTATAATCGCCACGTATCCAAGACTTGATAACTTGACCAGGAATGACCACTTTCAAGACAGCGTCAGGCGCAATTAAAAGATCTACCGCTAAGTTATGGCGTTTTTGCCAAAAGACAAGCCTGATATGGAGTTTCCATACAGGGAGAACGTTGCATGTGTTGTGTCTTTGAGACTTACTTTTTTGATTCTCTGACTGTTCTTTCATTGTTATTCATGTAATTTGATCCAATTTGGTTTATTTTAATTTTACCTAAATTTTAGAAGTAATTGAATGCTTAGACGATTCAAGGGAGGCGGTATGTTTCGTCCTATACGGTATTTAAGTGTGGAAGATGGCAACACTTCCACTATCACTACTGTGGTAAAACAGTTGTGATGAGAATGTAATGTTATACAAGCGCAGCAAGTAACCTTGAGAGCCTGAGTTAATTAAAGAATATAGCATTTGTTGATATTAAGCTTGATTATAAACTTTACCTTAAAGCCCGAACAACAAGAATTAAAAAAGCAAAATTTGTGAACACTGGCTAGAAGATGCTCTCCCAGAGACGCCAGTGTTTACAGGAATTATTGCAAGAGATAGGTAATTACTTTTGTTGAATTGCTCCATTTTAGTGATAACACTCTCCCTAACACTTATAAAGGATCCTCTACCAAAAATATAGAAGAGTTGTGGACATAGAGAGAATTTAAAACGTTTCTCGACCCGTTCCAAAATTTATGTATTGGCGAAAGTTTACTTTATTCAAAAGAAGACGGTTTATCAAACAATACATCCCGTCGAAGCGCCATAGATTCGGTATAAAAATCTTTGTTCCCGGAGATTGCGAAACTGGTTACAATTTGGATTTCATTTTATATTCAAGAGCCTCAACCACCTAAATGACGAAAATAATGATTTGGACAGATCAGTGAAACGTTGTTTCTACACTGTTGGATCTTTGTAAACACAAAGAACACAGAAAAAACGTAGACAATTGGTACACATGCTCAATTTTATTGAAGGGTTCACAATAGAACAACGCCTGTGGCGGCCTGCCAGCAATCAGGGCAATTCCTTCGTATGACACCAGACTTGTTGCACCCATAGCAACTAAAGCGGGGCGCGCTGTTACCCACAGGCGCTGTTCCCTCTGGAGCCTGTCGCTTCCTGCACTCGTTGCTGGCGCGTCTCTATTAAAGCAGTAAGTGCACCTACTGCTGTTGCCTTCTTTACAGTCGGTCTAGGAAACATAGTGGATAGAAATGCCATCAATGAACATTTTGAAAAAAAAATGAATTAACCTTTTAGCCTAATTAATAAAAATTAATTTCGGGCATCAAAAATGCGGCTTGCCTTGAAATGGTGCGACAGGAGAGTGTTTGGACTGTTATGATTCATCAATGATTGAAAGCTGCATTTCCGAATGAGTTAAACATTTTTTTATTAGATTATAATAAGAATATGGATGCCGTGGATAAAGCGGGCATGGTCCTCTCAACTGTTGAAACGAGAAGAAAATCCTCAAAATGGTAGTGGAAGTTTTTTCCATATGTTGGATTTGAGTATTATGAATGACTATCTTCTGTTCAAAAATAAAACAAAGAAGAAAATGCCATTCGCCGATCTTTCACCTTTCTTTAACCTATAAGTGTGTTGTGGTGTTATAATTTTGTACAATATAGTTTTATATGCTCATATGGAACCTTACTTGCTCGCCCAGAAGCTCCCGGAAGACCTCTCCGAGGAAGTCCTATTGACTTCGCGCCAGAACGTGCGCCTACTGTACACCACTATTCGCCATCTCCTCTCTGAGGTTCTCGTTCCTCCCGCTTCACCGTCCGCTTCCACATCTGCCGCCTTCCCCGCCTCTCGCCACCCGTCCATTTCCGTCCCCACCTTTAGCGGGGACATTTGCCGGTGGTCGGAGTTCCGAGACCTGTTTCAGTCCCTGGTCATTAATCAAGCGGACCTCTCCGATATAGAGCGTCTCCACTACCTCCACGGCGTGCTTACCGGCCCCGCTAAGACGATCATTGCCAACGTTCCCCTACAGGGGGGCCAATTCCAGCACGCGTGGGAGACGCTCTGCGCCAACTACGATAATCGCCGCCAGTTCGCGGAATCCATGTTCCGCCGTGTCCTGGACGCTCCTACTCAACCGCCTCCCCCATCCGCTGACTATTTCGAGCAGTTGCTGGCCGGCCCCTTGGCGGCGGCCCAATCCATACTCGATATCGCCGCTCCCGATCTCGCCTCCTTCATCCTATTCTCTCTCATCACGCGCCATTTGGATTCTCACACTCGAGAGGGCTTCGAAATCGAGCACGTAAATACCGAGTTTCCCACCGTTTCCCATGTCATCACCTTCCTCCGGAGTCGCCTTCATGCCCTCCGCTTCCTCCCCGTCGTGCACCACCCCTTGCCACCACCCGCGCCTCCAGCTCCGCCCGCCCTCACTCGCCTCCCAAGTCTCAATTACGCCCCCTCACCCCTCGTCCTTCTCCCGCGGCCCCCTCTCGGGCCACCATTGCACTGGCTTCGTCTTATCGCCCTACTTCGCCTTCGCCGAAATGTGCCTTTTATCACGCCCCGGGACATACTATCCGCCAGTGTGGGGAATTCAAGACGATGCCTGTCTCTCAGCGGCGAGTGTTCGTTACTGACAACTGCATCTGTCGAAATTGCCTGTCCAGCGGCCACATTCACGACAGATGCCGGTCGGAGCAGACGTGCCACATGTGCCACCGCCGCCACCACACTATTCTGCATCTGCCCTCTCAAAGCCGCCAGCCTCTCCAGCCCGAGTCGCCCGCGCCACCCACTCCCCGCCAACCGTCGCCTCCAACCTCTCCTTCTCTGCGTCGTCAAGAAGTAGGAGATACTACATCTCGTGCGCCTTCGCCCCCCTCTCTCCGATGGGCCGACTGCCCATCACCGCCCCCTATTGACTCTCCGACAGATCGCTCCGCCCCCCCCCACTCGCGGGCGCGTTCGCTCTCGTCTCCCCTCTTCCCCAACTCTCCCTCCCGAAGGCTGACTGTCTCTGTCGTCACATGCCTCCCGCTGCCCGCGCCCCACGCCTGTATTAATGCCTACTGCCCGCCTGCGCCTCGAAAACCCTCCTTATTACTACCTTGGTCGCGCCCTTCTGGATTCCGGTAGCCATCTCTCGGTCATCACCCGCGCCTTCGCCTACCTCTTCAGCGCGTGGAGTCCAGGATCTCCACCCTGGGGTCCAATGCCTCCACCACCTCGCATTATCGCGCCACCGTCTCCATGCTGCATCGCGGTGACCCTCCTCGTCTCTCCATCTCCGTTCTCGTGCTTGATAGCATCATTCCCCCAACACCCTGCCAAGCCCTACCGGACAACTGGGATCGTCTTGAGCACCTTCAACTAGCTGATCATCGCTTCAACACACCTGGAGATATTGATGTTCTTATCGGGAATGACGTTCTCCCTTATCTTCTTCTTCCGGGCAAGTGTTTGCCGACCTTGCGTACTCCCGCGGCCTTTCGCACCACGCTCGGTTGGGTCCTGTACGGACCTTATCGCCCTCTCCCGCGCCCGAAACGAGTGCGGTTTACCGCCTCTACCCGCGACAATGAGCGACCCCGCTCTCGCACTCCATGCCTGTGCCCCGCGCCACCGCCTCCAAGCGACATGCCGCCCTCTTCCGATTGTCCGTCGCAGGATGCCACCGCCTCGCTTCCTGTAGTTCCGGAGACACCCGCCTCAATCGCCCTTCCTCCGTGCATCTTGCCCCCTTGTTCTTCTCAAGGTGAGGAGGAGGACCTAACTCAACTCGTCCGCCGTTTCTGGGAGGTCGACAAAGTGCCGAAAAGTCTACCTCTGACCGCCGCGGAACGCACCTGTGAGGAGATGTACTCCCAAACGGTCCATCGTTCCTCCGATGGTCGTTATATTGTCTCCCTGCCCCTTCGCGCCACTGAACTTGGGCTTTCACGCAACGTCGCCACACGCCAATTTCTCCGATTGGAGAAACGCCTTACCCAGGATCCCGCCTTACGTGACACCTATCACGATTTCATGCGGGATTATCTTGCAAGCGCGCACATGGAATTGGTGCACTCAGATGAAGCTCCACCCCCGCATGAGCCGTACTACATTCCGCATCATGCTGTTCACCGTCCTGATGATCCGCCCACCAAATTGAGGGTAGTCTTCAACGCTTCCTGCGCTTCCTCCAACGGTCGCTCCCTCAACGATCTCCTACTTATTGGTCCCAAACTTCAGGCCGATATCGCCACCTTCTGCTGCGCTTCCGCCTCCACCCTATTGTCTTTACAGCTGATATCCGCCAGATGTATCGCCAAATACTCATCCTCCCAGAACACCGCGACTACCAACGCATCATTTGGCGATTTTCCGACCAGGATCCACTTCAATCTTTCCGCCTGAACACTGTCACCTATGGGGTCTCCTCCGCGCCATACCTCGCCCTACGCACCATTCGCCAACTGGCTCTCGACGAGGGCGATCGTCTTCCCCAGGCCAAATCCGTCTTGCTGCACGACGTGTACGTCGATGACATCCTCACGGGCGCCTCCTCCGCCTCCGAAGCTGAGTGCCTACGCACTCAGCTGCAGCAACTGCTTACGGCGAGCGGGTTTGAGCTCCGCAAGTGGGCCACCAACTGCCCGGTACTCCTTCGAGGCCTCCCGCCTGTCAACCTCCGAAGACCCCCTGTGCTTAGATAGGGACCCCATCCTCAAAATTTTGGGGTTGGGGTGGAATCCAGCCACGGATACGTTCTTCTACGCTGTGCGCATGAGTTCCGCAGCGTTTACCAAACGCACCGTATTAAGCCAAATGGCCCGCATCTTTGACCCCCTGGGATGGCTTACTCCAGTCACCCTTCAGGCCAAATTATTCTTCCGCCAGCTCTGCCGCCTCCAACTCGAGTGGGACCAAGCCTTACCTGAAGAGCTCATCGCTCCCTGGCACGAATTTCAGAGGCATCTCCCTGATCTGGGTCATCTACAAATACCACGCCTCCTACCCGCCAGTCAACCCGCCTCCATTCACCACCTGGTCGGATTCTGTGATGCATCCGAATCCGGATACGCCGCCGTCATTTATCTCCACACTACCACCACCGACGGCCATCATCATGTACACCTGCTCACCGCAAAATCTAAAGTAGCGCCTAACAAGACCATTTCCTTACCGCGCCTAGAACTTTGCGGTGCGCATCTTCTCGCCAAACTTCTGCACGCCGTTCATACCCGCATGCTTCCGCATCTCGGTGCCACCATCACCGCGTTTTCCGACTCCACCATCACCCTTGCATGGATCCGCGGGGAGAGTCACCGCTGGAAAACCTTTGTGGGAAACCGCGTAGCCGAAATTCAAGACCTCCTGCCTCCCAACGCGTGGCGCCATGTTTCATCGGACGATAATCCCGCCGACTGCGCGTCTCGAGGTGTCGCGCCTCATCACCTCCAACATCACCCACTGTGGTGGAACGGACCACCCTGGCTCGCCGCTCCCCCCGCTTTCTGGCCCCAAGTATCCGCCCCCTCGATAAGGTAGCTATCGATCAGGAATCCAAACCTCCGCCATCGATTATTCTTGCGGTCGCTCCTTCGGATGATGTTTACTTTAAAAGGTTCTCCTCGCTCATGACCCTCACGCGCGTCACTGCGTACGGCCTCCACTTCCTGTTCAATTGCCGCACCCCCTTCGCCCGTCGCACTGGATTTCTCACTACACATGAGCTCCAGGAGGCTACTCTCGCCTTGATTCGCCAAGTCCAATCTCGCCATCTGAGCAAGGAAATGCAGGAAGCTCAAGATTCGAAATCTCGCCATCGCTTAGTTCGCCAACTACACCTGTTCTTGGACGATCAGCACATACTTCGCGTGGGGGGGAGGTTGTCGTCCACGCCTCTGCCATATGGCTTTCGCCATCCCGCATTGCTTCCCAAGAAGCACCCCTTCACCCAACTGATCATCGACGACGCCCATTCCCGCCTGTTGCACGCGGGCGCTCTTGCCACCCATGCCTACATCCGTCGGCATTATTGGATCTTGGACGGGCGCAATGTTGTGCGCCATCGCATCGGAAAGTGTAACAGATGCTTTACCGCCAAGCCGCGCCCGATTATCCAACCTATGGGCAACCTCCCACCAGAACGCATCACCGCCACCACCGCCTTCACGGTGACGGGCGTCGACTTCGCCGGTCCCTTCGCCATCTCTAGTGCTCGCCTTCGCGGTACCGCTGTCACTAAAGGCTACTTAGTCGCCTTCATCTGTTTCGCCACCAATGCTGTTCATCTGGAAAGCACCTCCGAACTCTCCACCTCCGCCTTCCGGCGCTTCACCGCTCGTCGAGGCCTGCCGACCACCATTTTCTCGGACAACGGGACAAATTTCGTCGGGGCCCATCATCAGGTCCGAGAACTTGGTCGTCTACTCAGTAACGAGTAGCACCAATGAGCGGTATGTCGTGCCGCTTCCTCCGCCGTTATTGACTGGCGATTTATTCCCCCCGCAAGTCCACACTTCGGCGGCCTCTGGGAGGCCGCTATCAAGACCGCCAAACATCACTTGACCCGTGTTGTAGGCGACCAACGTCTCACGTACGAGGAACTCCTTACGGTGGTCACGGACGTCGAGGCCATTCTAAATTCTCGCCCTCTTTGCTCCCTCTCTTCGGATCCCACCGACCCTGAACCGCTAACCCCAGGCCATTTCCTGGTTTTCCGACCGCTCACCGCACTACCTGAGAGCGATGTCACCACGCTAAACCTGAATCGTCTTTCCCGTTGGCAACTAACGCAACGAATCCAACAGGACTTCTGGAGGCGCTGACGCCAGGAATACCTTCATACGCTCCAACAGCGAACCAAGTGGTTGACTCCCGCCACCGACGTCACTCCTGGCACCGTCGTCATTGTGCACCAAGACAAGCTCCGCCGCGCCAATGGCCACTGGGCCGCATCCTCGCCCTGCATCCAGGCCGCGACTCCATTCATCGGGTGGCTGATGTCCAAACTTCATCAGGCGTTCTCCGGCGCTCCCTCGCCAAACTGTGTCCGCTCCCCTCTCAGTAGTCCACTGAAGCCGAGTCTTCAGGGCGGGCGGGATGTTAGGTCGCGGCCCCCCTATGAGAGATTAACTTTGCCTCCCTATTTTTCCCACGCCTCCGCCCGCGCGTATGTACGCTCTAATCCGCTTAGTGGTGTTTTTCGTGAGGATCATTGCCGCCACTAATGGTTTCTAAGAAACATATTTATTGCCTTCCCCAAACTTCTGCACCTCCCCTCTTCCATCCCTCTTCCTATTTCACCATTTGGCCACATCGCTTCCCCCCTACTTCCTATGCCGGCCAGCCCCCTTTTTTCCGTCCTCTCCTATTCAGTTGCTCTCCAGTTGTTGTCCGTGCTGGGTGTTTTCTCTGCTTGAATTCTATTTTCGCCTTCAATTTCTAACCGCCAGTATACGCGCCTATTCGCCTAGCCAGCTCGTTTCATCATTCGCTTGTGACGAATAAAGAAACCGCTTCGCCTGCCTTACAGTGCAACATCATCAATTGCGCCTTGAGACATCCCTCGTCTTCAGCCACCTTCAGCAGCTTCATCCGCATCGACGTAACATTTCCACGCCATTTCATCCATCTTCTCTCCTTTCTTACGCCACACACCCTCATACTTACATCACACGCACATACAGACGTTATATCTTCCTCCCTCCCTTCCGCCTATCACTTCATCACCGCTGCATCTTCATTCGCCACCACTAAGAGGTAAGTCTCACCTTGCGCATTAATTTCTGTCTTAATTGCACTTTTTTCCAGGTTTACGTCAGTCTCTACCCTTCCGGTTTCGCCTTAGCCTTCGCCATCTCCCCTGGGGTGTCTGCCGCGCAGACATATATATATATATAAAAATGACTAAATTTAGAAAAAGCATACTCTAATCAAAATTAAACTACTTGATAATGGCAAGTGAATAGCCGAAACGTCGTAGAAAGAAATGTAAAAAATTTTTTATATATTTTTAATATATAATAAAACTTCAAGCTGTAAAACTGGTTCAGAATTTATTGGAATTCAAAGCAAGTGAATAGCCGAAACGTCGTAGAAAGAAATGTAAAAAAATTTTTATATATTTTTAATATATAATAAAACTTCAGGCTGTAAAACTGGTTCAGAATTTATTGGAATTCAAATCAACCCATCATAATTAAAGAAGAGTTTGATTCTTTAATTGATTGTAGAACTGATGTAGCACCGGTTCAAAAGTTTAGATATCTTATTACTTTTTTAAAGGGTAATGCAGCCTTAGCTATTAACTCTATGGATGTAACAAATGAAAATTATATAGAAGCTTGGGAAAAGTTAGAACAACGTTTTGATAATAAACGCCTTATTGTTAGTAAGCATGTTAAAGCTATTTCAGACTGGAAAAAAATTGATAAATGTACACACCAGAAAACACAATGTTTGGTTAATAGTATATCTTCTCATTTAAGGTCTATGGGGGGGCGGCGGTGAAATCTTTGAAATTGACGTATAATCGCCACGTATCCAAGACTTGATAACTTGACCAGGAATGACCACTTTCAAGACAGCGTCAGGCGCAATTAAAAGATCTACCGCTAAGTTATGGCGTTTTTGCCAAAAGACAAGCCTGATATGGAGTTTCCATACAGGGAGAACGTTGCATGTGTTGTGTCTTTGAGACTTACTTTTTTGATTCTCTGACTGTTCTTTCATTGTTATTCATGTAATTTGATCCAATTTGGTTTATTTTAATTTTACCTAAATTTTAGAAGTAATTGAATGCTTAGACGATTCAAGGGAGGCGGTATGTTTCGTCCTATACGGTATTTAAGTGTGGAAGATGGCAACACTTCCACTATCACTACTGTGGTAAAACAGTTGTGATGAGAATGTAATGTTATACAAGCGCAGCAAGTAACCTTGAGAGCCTGAGTTAATTAAAGAATATAGCATTTGTTGATATTAAGCTTGATTATAAACTTTACCTTAAAGCCCGAACAACAAGAATTAAAAAAGCAAAATTTGTGAACACTGGCTAGAAGATGCTCTCCCAGAGACGCCAGTGTTTACAGGAATTATTGCAAGAGATAGGTAATTACTTTTGTTGAATTGCTCCATTTTAGTGATAACACTCTCCCTAACACTTATAAAGGATCCTCTACCAAAAATATAGAAGAGTTGTGGACATAGAGAGAATTTAAAACGTTTCTCGACCCGTTCCAAAATTTATGTATTGGCGAAAGTTTACTTTATTCAAAAGAAGACGGTTTATCAAACAATACATCCCGTCGAAGCGCCATAGATTCGGTATAAAAATCTTTGTTCCCGGAGATTGCGAAACTGGTTACAATTTGGATTTCATTTTATATTCAAGAGCCTCAACCACCTAAATGACGAAAATAATGATTTGGACAGATCAGTGAAACGTTGTTTCTACACTGTTGGATCTTTGTAAACACAAAGAACACAGAAAAAACGTAGACAATTGGTACACATGCTCAATTTTATTGAAGGGTTCACAATAGAACAACGCCTGTGGCGGCCTGCCAGCAATCAGGGCAATTCCTTCGTATGACACCAGACTTGTTGCACCCATAGCAACTAAAGCGGGGCGCGCTGTTACCCACAGGCGCTGTTCCCTCTGGAGCCTGTCGCTTCCTGCACTCGTTGCTGGCGCGTCTCTATTAAAGCAGTAAGTGCACCTACTGCTGTTGCCTTCTTTACAGTCGGTCAATGATTGAAAGCTGCATTTCCGAATGTGTTAAACATTTTTTTATTAGATTATAATAAGAATATGGATGCCGTGGATAAAGCGGGCATGGTCCTCTCAACTGTTGAAACGAGAAGAAAATCCTCAAAATGGTAGTGGAAGTTTTTTCCATATGTTGGATTTGAGTATTATGAATGACTATCTTCTGTTCAAAAATAAAACAAAGAAGAAAATGCCATTCGCCGATCTTTCACCTTTCTTTAACCTATAAGTGTGTTGTGGTGTTATAATTTTGTACAATATAATTTTCCCAGAATCTAATATTGGGGCTTATGAGACCCCAATAACTAGTTATACGTAAGGTAAGTTGAAACATAACATATAATTTTTAATGAGCATGCAAATTATTTTGGAGATGAGCATTTTACAAGGCTAGTGTCTGTAATGTATTCTTCTTTTCAGAAAGAACCTGTAAACTGCTTTATAATGTCCAAAAAATCCTGACCGTTCGTGAAGATGAAGATTCAAAAAATGATTGAATCTGAATATGACGATGGTAGTGGCTATGAAGAAGAAGTCATTGTCAAAAGAAATACCGGAACAGAAACAAACGTCATTAGAAGTAAAAATGGCTATGAATGGTCATTAGATGAACCAAGAACAATGGGACAAACTCCAAGAAGAAATATTATTATAGGGCAACCAGGGAATAAAAGAGAAGCTCGAAACTATATGACTGCAATAGATGCATGGAATTTATTATTTCCCAGATCACTTTACTTCATTCAAATGAAGAAAGAAATAACTCGACGGTTAGCTAATTACAAGCAGAAAACATCATTCAGCCGCACGACAACAATGGCCGAACTACGAGCATTCATTGGCCTTTTATATTTAGCGGGAGTATTGATAGCTGGACATGTAAATATAAAAGAACTTGAGAGTGAAATCTATGGCTCACCAATATTTAGAGCAACCATGAGTACGACTCGTTTTGAGTTCCTGTGTCTGTGCATGCATTTTGATAAGAAGGAAACCAGTGTAAGGGGGTTGGAACCTTTAGGTTTTACATTATGTATTATTAAACAGATGTTATATTATGTAGAAATGTATGAAAATGAATTAATGCTAGTATTTAATGAATTCATTAACTGTGCAGTGCTCGCCAAGACAAAAGTGCAAGCCAAGCATAAGGGAGGGGATAACCGTTCCTGTTGTTCCCGGTGGTGGGTGTGTGTGAGTGTGTGCGTGTTTGGGGAGAGTACGAAGTGGGCGACGGAAGTCAGTCCGTCAGAGACCAGAGCGAAAGTGAGAGCTGAGACGCGGCATGTTTGGCGGCACAGTGGTTGTGTTTGGTGAGTACTTGCACTGTTAGTTCTCGGGATAACAAGGTGGCTTAGATTATTTGTTTTATGTTTCTCTTGTAGACTAGGGTTAATCAGTAAGCAAAGTAGAACAGTAGGAAATCGCGATTCAATCCATATTTCATAGAATTATTGTAAGATTAAAGAGTAAATTTCAGTTGATTACAGTAAATAATACTAAAGTAGATTTAAGAGTTGAGGCAATAAAGTTAAAAACAATTTTTCTTTAATTTTATCAAGGTCTTGCTCCTTAGTCCACCCCCTTTCCCCTTACACCAGAACAGAACGAAAAAAGAAAAAAAGACAAATTCGCAGTTATTAGAGAAATCTGGGATATATTCATCAATAATTGTAAAAATTATTACACACATCTGTTTACTGTACGGTAGATGAACAATTACTTGGTTTTCGGGGACGTAGTCCCTTCAGAGTATATATTAGCAACAAGTCTGACAAGTAAGTATAAAAATTACATGTTTTCTATTCAAACAAATGCGAACTTATAAATGCAAATGTCGAACTTATACTCGAGCCACAACTGACGAACATTTCGATTAATTGAAAAATTGGGCTGGTTGTAAGAACTGCCTTTATCCTGGGCATCGTACTAAAGAATCTTACCAATAATAAAATCAAAACATACATACCAAATCACAAATAGAGGGAACTAATAGAAAACAGCAAAGAGGTGGTATACTCAATAGCATGTGAATGTAAATTGCAATATATTGGACACACCAAGAATATGTTAAAAAAAAAGAGTTGACCAACATCGAAAATCCATAAAATATAAAAACAGTCCAGAGACAGCTCTCATAAAACATTTTAAAGCCACAAAACAATTTCATGTTTGATAGTGCAACAATAGTAGAAAAAGAAAAAAATTTAAATAAACGAAAAACTTTAGAAGCAATACACATAGCTTTAAACACAGGCGGGATAGTAAATGATCGTAAAGAAGGTACACAAGTCAAATCATATGCAAATTTATTAAATAATTTAAAAAATTATATATAACATCTATTTCAACATCAATAACCTGCACCTTCCTTACCTTATCAGTACAGATGATTAAATAGCCAACCATATTTTTAACTTTTTTCTGTCTCTTCATATCTCAAATATAATTAACAATAAAACTGAATTATAACAATCAAATTTATAATTATATATATATATATTACATATAAAAAAATAAAATAAAAAATTCAAATCACATAATTATTCAATATAACACTATTGGATCACGATATAAATTAGTGACCACGTGTTGGAGAAACCAACAATGACGCAGATAAAAATTAAAATCCAAGTCTTTTAAAAGAAATTAACTACAACCCTTATCAAAAAGGAAAATATAACAAAATAACGACGTTTAATTTTAAAATAAATTGATCAGTAAAATACAGAAAAATAACTAATTTTGGTAAGTAACTTGCTATTAATTTGTAGACGCTAATAATTATTAAATAATTTGCCAAATCTATGTATGTCATAAAAAACTGTATCTTATATTACTTGTTTAAAATTGTATATTAATTACAGATATGAATTGATTTGATAAAATGGTACTGAGTAGTCATCTCAATCATTACATGTTTGATAATGGCAAGCGTATTGCTGAAACGTCAGAAGGAAAATAATGTTTTTATATATTTAATTAATATATAATAAAGAAACAAGAGTATCTAACAAGAGTTTAGCAGTCTACAGAAAAAAACAACCAGAAGTACTAAAGAATGTTCTTCCCGTTGGAAATGTCGCCATTTGTGGAATCTTGTGGCAACATCACACTATCTTGCATATTCAGCGATCCATACCTAATATACAATCCACGAATCTTAAGTTAAATACTAGTAACTAGGAGAAACCATCCTGCAGCCTTCTCCAGTATATCCACAAGTCATGCACCTGAAGTACTTGGTTCAGATATTGTTACGGTCGTCTGAGCTTATGCCCCCTCCGGGATCGGTCGATATACAACCCAGAAATTTAATTGTAAATTAGTTTTAAGTTAGCGTAAGGAATAATGTTAAGGTAGTGTAAGAAGTAGAGTTAAGTTAGTATAAGGCATAGGTGTAGGTTAGCATTAATTAATTTAGTTTAGGTTTAGATTAAAAATTTAGTCAGTAAATTTAGGATTTAGGAAGAAAATAATTTAGGAATTAGTGAAGGTTTAACGGTGAGAAGAGAACGGCCGAGAAGAGGACTGAAGAAGAGAAGGAGGGGTGGAATTGAGAGGAGAGAGAGGAAGGTTAGGACCGATAGCAGCAGAGAGAGGTTGCGCGAGAGCAACACCACAATAGGGGTCCCCTAAGTTATTAAGTTTGTGTTTTATTTGCTAAAACGTCAGCTCGACGGATTTCCCGGCTGTCGGATAGTGTAACGACACCCCGAAGTGGATAGTGATAGCCGCTAGGAATACATTATAGCAAATACGTGAGAGTAAAGAAATATCAGTTGAGAAGGTCTCGACTTATGCAGTTAGAGAAGCCAGCAGAGAAACGATTAAAAAAATAGAAGAGGAATTGAGCAGTAGAAAAAGAAGAGTGAGATGCAAGAAAGACGAAAACTGTAAATAGTGTAAAAACGAGGACAGGAATAGGAAATAGGTTAGGTAGGAGATATTTTTCTTTTTATATTATTTTAATAAGGTTAAATTTTAGTTTATTTCTTATTTCTTTGAAATATTTTTTTTATCTTTTCTTTTTATTTTCTTAAAAAAGTGTATTTGTTGATTTTGTTTAATTATATGTGTGATTTTTGTAGAAAAATGTATTCTTATTAAACCCACGTGTTTGTTAGCTTCTATTAGCTGAAACACTAGTAGCAGTTGGAACTGTATAGCTGACACGAGTAGAGTGGCTGAGTGAGACTAGGTGTCAGGCTGCCAAGCAGTATATCACCAGATCGATTCCGGCAGGGCCAGCTTTTTTTTTTATTCTTTTTATTTTAATTTTTTTTTTCTACTTCCTCTTATTTCTTCTTTTTTTTGCATTTTTCTTGCTTACATTAACTTTTAATTTTTTGTTCGTGTTTTTTTTGGAGTTGCACTTCATTTCTTCTTTTTTATTTCTTTTTCTTTTTTTTCTCTCTTTCGTTCTTTTTTTCCCTCTTCCTCCTCCCTTTTTCTACCTTTTCTTTTCCTTTAGTTTCATTGTTTTCATTCCCTTTTTTTATTTTTATTTCTATTTTGCTCCTTTTAATTTGCCTGTTTTTCCTTTCGCCCTCCTTTGATTTAGAATCCCCCCGTCTCCACTGTCCTAGCTGAGGTGATTTAGCTCTAGTTTGGGAGCTACTAAGCGGAAGAGTGTAACAATATATGACGTCAATGGTGTTTACTATCCTATAAGAGTAGTTATTGTCGGAGGCAGTCAATATTCTTTTATAACGGAATCATGCGCGTCTAAATTAAAACTACCCTTTCTATCATTTAACAAATCTACTTGTGGGAATAGACAGTCCACATTACTAAAACCAGATAGGAAAGTAACGGTAATTACGACCAGTTAACTCCATAACACGTGATCTGCAACCATCTCAGTGTTCTCATGATCTGTTGTCATCTCAATCATTGTCCCACAATTAGCTCAGCGAAAACTATCCATTTCAAATAAAAGACTATCTTCATTTAAACTTAGCGGATCCGAATTTCTGGAAGCCAGGTCCAATTGATTTACTTCTTGGTGCTGATCTTTTCTTAGAAATACTAGACATTCTAAGAAATTCATACTAGACATTCAATTAAATTTAGTCCCAATCATAATGAGCCAAAAATGTCTGGCCAAGTCATCAGAGGCAAATTTGACGAAGCCTCATTTTCTATGCAAACAATTTGGAAAAAAATGACATCACACGATAAAGACAATAATGAAATACTGAAAAATAATGAAAATTCATCTTGGCACGATATTTATTGTTCCAGATACCTATAATTCTGTCAGATGTCCTGATGTTTCAAAACTTAATTTTGATAAAACATCGTTGAAAAATCCAAGTGAGATAATGTATTGTTTTTAACTGAACAATTGTTGGATCTCATAGTAGAAAACACAAATTCTTTTGCGAGCTAGTCTCTGAATAGTAACAGTTCCGCTAAATCAAGGCTGAATAGTTGGATTGATACTAATGCAGATGAAATAAAAAGATTTTTTGGTGTTAATGCTTTTAATGAGGTTAAATCAGGTGCCTTCCATTAATAAGATGTATTGGTCGAAATACCAATTGTTTAAAAATGAATTCATGGTAAAAAACATGAGTCGAAATAGATTTTTATTACTTTACATTGTCTGTACTTTTTTAATAATCAAGATCCTAATACAGACTTTTACAGATCATTTATACAAAGTGAAAAAGGCAATGGAAAAACTGTGAACAACAATTTCAAGGAAGCTTTAACATCCAAGGAAGGGTTCTTGTTATTGATGAGTCAATGGTAAGCTATGGTGAGGACGTTTAAGATTTCGCCAATATATTCCAAATAAATCACATAAATATAGAATACAAATATACAAATTATGCACTATGGATGGGTATACACCAAGGACCTTGTATATACCGGTTAAAATCAAAGAATTCTTTCAGAACATTTCAGGATTCATAACAATAAAGAAATTTACCTTAGTAATAACAACCTTTTAGCACCAAAAATCATCAGACTAAAGCACCAAGAATGGACGCTGACGTTCAGATTAGAACAAAGAGACGCATTGATGATCATGGCAACCAAAAAAACAAGGATACAACTTGACAAAAATCTGCGTCCCTAAGTCTTCACTGCCATACCCAAAACACATAAGAGAATTCAGAGTAAACTCCTGGTGGTTTAGATCAGGGGTCTCCAAACTTTCCAGCCTTAGGGCCATACTGATTACTCCAGTAAGTTCCGAGGGCCAAGATGGCAACACTGCATATTATTAATTTTCCTGTCATTATCTGTAATTTCTAGATTCGTTGTAGAGTACGAGCCATGAGTAGTAACGTGACACGACAGCTGGTGGGCACAAGCGGAAATAGGTAGTACCTTCGATCGCTAACAGATGGCGCTAATAGCAGGTACAGAATAATATCGTTGGTTCTAGAAAGTTCTGGTGTCTTCCACTCACTTCTAGATGGCAGTAATTGGAATATATAAGAAGGCTAGTGGCGTAACTAGAAGTCAGTTCCTATGAAACTGTTGTGAAATAAAATAGGGCGTACCTCCTTAAAACAAGTTTGTGCGTGTAACAGTATTTTGATTTGATTTGAATTGTTGCTTTTGTGTGTGATTTAGTAGAATGGAAAAGAAGCGAAAAATTGATAGTGAATGCAGAAAATTCAAAGATCAGTGGAACATTCAGTATTTCGTAATTGAGTCCAGCAACAAGGCACTATGTTTGATTTGCAATGAAAGCATAGCCGTTCTCAAAGAATATAACATGAAACGTCATTATGAAACAAAACATTCTCAAAATTACTCAAAATATACAGGAATTGTGCGGACAGAAAAATTCGAAGCTTTGAAGCGCGGATTGAAATCGCAGCTATCTTTATTTACAAAAGTCAAAACTGAACAAGAGGCGGCAACTCGTGCCAGCTTTCGTGTGGCTCTTGAAATTGCAAAACGTGGAAAACCATTCGCCGATGGAGAAATGATCAAGGAATGCATAATTGCAGTAGTCGAAGAAATGTGCCCTGAAAAGGTAAATTTATTAAAAACTGTCAGTATGTCAGCAAACACTGTGGCTCGAAGGGTAGAAAACATCGCTGAAAATATATCCTCTCAACTGTTCGACAAAAATGGACATGTTGAGTGGTTTTCTTTGGCCTTGGATGAGTCAACGGATGTGTCAGATACTGCTCAGGTGTTGATTTATATTAGAGGAGTAGATAAAAGCTATGAAGTGCACGAAGAACTTCTTGATATGTATAGTATTCATGGCACAACTACTGGTACCGATATTTTTAAAGGAGTTGAAATGGCCATTAATAAAAAGAACCTTCGATGGAAAAACTTGAAATGTGTTACAACTGATGGAGGCAAAAACATGAGTGGGAAAGATAAAGGAGTGGTCGCTCTTGTGTCAAAGGCTGTAGAAAATGACGGCGGCTCAAAACCATTAGTCTTACATTGTATCATTCATCAACAGTCTTTGTGCGGAAAATGTTTGGATATGTCTGACGTTCTGAAACCAGTCATATCAGCTGTTAATTTCATCAGATCTTTTGGGCTGAATCACCGACAATTCCGACAATTTATTGCAGAGATTGGAGAAACAGACTTACCTTATCATACTGCCGTACGCTGGCTTAGTTGTGGGAAAGTCCTTCAGCGCTTTTTTGAACTTCGAGCAGTGATCGAAATTTTTTTGAATGAAAAGCACCGCCCTCTTACTGAATTACAAAACAACGCATGGCTATGGAAGTTAGCATTCTATGTTGATTTGACAAAACATGTGAACGAACTGAATTTGAGATTGCAATGAGAAAACCAGCATCTTCCTGATTTATACACTAATATCAAGTCATTCCGGATGAAATTGATACTGTTTCAATCACAACTACGAAGTAAATGTTTTTCACATTTTAAAACATGTGAAATATTCAGCCACACTACTGAGACTGAGTTTCCTATCGATTTTGCAATCGAAACTTTGAGTGCTTTGAAGATAAATTTTGATACTCGTTTCTCGGACTTTGATGCCATTGCGAATCAAATTAAGATTTTTCAGAATCCTTTTGATGCTGACATTGAAACCCTAGCCCCGGAACTTCAAATGGAAATGATTGATCTTCAGTGCAGTGATATAATTAAGAACAAATATGAAAACTCATCTTTGTTGGAATTTTATAAGAGTCTTCCACTGACACAATTTGATAATTTGCATAAATTTGCTCGTGGGCTGTTTTCCGTTTTTGGTACTACTTATTTGTGTGAGAAAACCTTCTCCAAAATGAAGTACACAAAAAATGTATACAGATCTAAATTAACTGACGAGCATCTTAAATCTCTTTTAATAATTGGTACAAGTAAAATTAGTCCACAACTACAAACTATTGTCGGTGGAAAATCTCAATTACATACATCTCATTAGCATTTCATATGTCATGTTTGTTATAAGGTATGTGTTGTTCATTACTTACAATGTATAAAATGTTAGTTGGATTCATTTCAATAATTTGTTAGTTATTATATGCTGAAGTTAAATTTACTGCATAAATTATACATGTCTTTACTCATTACCATTCTGTGTTTCTTTATCCAACTTATCACAAACATTTTATTTGCTATAAAAAATATTTGTTCTCTAAAAGGAGTTTTCAAGTATGTCTCCGCGGGCCGGACAAAATCTGTCTGCGGGCCGGATGTGGCCCTCGGGCCGTAGTTTGGAGACCCCTGGTTTAGATAATGAAATCAACCTTTCAGAACAAATAACTTCAGCCATATTGAATTGCCATAGGAAACTCAGACGATAGATGAATGGCTCACTAATTAGGAGACACTAAGAGTTACCATAGAGATGATGGGTTTGTTGAGCGCACCGTAACAGCAAGAGAGATTGAACAACTGTGCACTGAAGTTTTGAATGAGTTTCAACTTAGATATGAGAGGCAAAACAATGAGTGGCTGGGCACCGCCGCCCTAATGTTTGCTTTAATGGCTGGTTACAAGCTAAGAAGCCAGGAGCTTGGTTCGCAAGGTTGTGGTAGCTGGACAAGCTGTCTCTAAAATGATAACCATCTCAGAATATGGTTTATGTCCTACACATAATTGTCTTCTAGAGGAAATCACATATCCTCCCAATATGAAATCCATGATGGCACAATCCCTAGGACCAATGACTGCTCTCATCATCTTGCAAGAACTGCCACAGGCAATTTCGTAGACAAGTGCGAGGAAGATAGAGATATTGCAAAAATCTTACCGAAATAGGAACCACAATAAACCCCGTGAAGGGAAATCGTACATCGGAGGTGAGACAATTATTCCTCAAGATAGCTGACATCCTCCTCATAAAAGGAGCTAGAAATGCTGCAAGAGCTCACATACCTGAAGGAATGATTGGGCAGTCACACCCTGAAGCGATAGTTCATGAACTTTTAAATGCAATAGTTACAACGAGAGGGCATTTTCTTTTTGCAGACAATTTCCTTCCTATTTATTGTCCCTAGCGAAAAATCTATTCGATAATGAAATAATATACTATAGGAAAGGAATACCTAATTGCTTTTCCACTAAAATAAAAAAAAAAAGAGTTGTTCAAAGCAAACAAATTGGATATTTAAAAATTATTAGATGGATGGACAGTCCCAGGCTTAATGGTAATAAGTGATTCATCACATGACTCCGTTCTAATTGATAAAGTAGATCTTCGAGAAAAGGTGATTCTGTAGGCAGACCAAGCTGTGTTACAGACCAAGAAAGAGGTAGACTTCAGCGACCAAAATGTCTTCATATCATGTTTGTGAAGTGTTGTGATGCAAGGGAATGCAGAATATATTGATTTAAAATTAAATTAAGGGGCGTCTTGGTCTGACAGTGAAGCAGTTAACACACGTTACTTAGTGCTCTGTACGTTTTTCATTTTTACAGTGTTTTTTTTCTTGTGTTTTAACTTGAATTGTATATTATTAGTTTTATTTTCATTTTTATATGATGGTGTGCTTGGTTTAATTTTGTTATCGAAAAATTAAGAAAAAAAAAGGCATTATTCTCTTATTCAAGGTCATTTATGTTTTCGTCAATTTGAACACTTATTGGAACTCAGTCACGTGGAAGGGATTATTTGTATCAGTTGTTATTGTGCATTGCTTCTCTCTGGCTGTCTAGTGGTGGGAGAACATAACTCGCTCACATATATACATCACTGTCCGCTGCTTTCCAGGTTTGTTTACAATGCCTACTGAAGACTGTGGAGGGGGTAATGACTTGGTTACTCTACTCATGTCGCGCTTGGATAGTTTCTCCTCTGAGTTTAACTCAATTAAATCAGAAATTAGGACTGAAATTAAAACAGAGGTCTCTTTACTTCGCTCCGACGTTAATACCTCAATTACATCTTTTAAAGAGGAAATTAAAACTTCTTTGTAAGTTCTTAGCGCTAACTTTCAGAAGGCTAATAGTAAAATACTCAAACTTCAATCTGATGTAAAAAATATAAAACTACAAGTGAGCGAATTAAAAGGTGATAATGCATATTTACAACAATTAGCCCAGTATAATGGCTTAAAGATTTTAAATGCAAATTATAATTCTAATGAGAATATTAACGACATCATTAAACAGATAGCTTTCTGTATTGGTTTTGATTTAAATTTCAGAACTCCGTATTATTGAGAGAAGAACTGAAGGTGGACTTAATTAAAAACTGCGAATTTCTGCGAAAAGAGTTGGAGGAGAGTGCCAGATTATTAGATGAGAAATTATCAAGTCAGTTGATGGAAAGTGCGACATCGTTAAGAGAAGAATTACGTGAAAATTCTCAAACACTGAATGAGAAAATATCTGCAATGACGGAACGTCTGAAGGAAGTCGAAGAAAACCGCCCTGGATCGATAACCCCGGCAATGCCTACATCAGGACGAGACATACCTACATTTGACGGCAAATCAGCTGGGAGGAGTACCTAACGCTATGTGAGACGGTTGCTGCGGTGCATGGATGGTCAGCGAAGACGAAGGGCTCCATGTTCAGCATGTCACTACGTGGTGAAGCCCTGCAAGTCCTTCGAATTATTCCTATGCAGGAGAGACAGAACTATGATGAACTTGTTAAACATCTGGAAATGCGATTTGGCCAACAGCACATGGAGCCCGTCTACAGGTCGCAGCTGAAGAACAGAAACCAGAGGCCGAATGGAACCCTACAGGAGTTCGAGGCCGACGTAGTGCGACTGGCAAGTGCGCTTATCCTAGAGTTCCGGATGATGTCTACGACAGCCTTGCAATTGACAGGTTCCTGGATGGGCTTCGAGAAGCCGAAACTCAGCAAGCTGTGAAACTAGCTCGGCCACGAACATTGAATGAAGCGCTGCCACAGGCCCTCGAATTTGAAGCGGTGAGGCAGTCAGTGCGCGATCCCGCTCGGATCCGTTCTGTGGAGGGCACCACGGAAGACCACTTTTGCCAGCACTGGAGGACATTGTGCAGAAGGTTCTCGACGCGCTGAGGACCAAGAAACGTGAAGTTCGCTGCTGGAACTGTGGAGGACTAGGTCATCTGAGGGACCGTTGTCCTAAGCCTCAGAAGCCCAGGAAGTCGCCGGAAAACTAAAAAGGGTTGTTGGCGGGAAGGGGCAACCGTCGATCCGTATTACCGAGGCTCCAGAACATCGCGCAACCGTCGCATCTCTGGGATGTACGGCGAATAGCATCCTTGTGGATGGTGAAGTAAATGGCCGGAGCAGAAGATTACTGCTGGACACCGGAGCAACGATGACTAGTCTGAAACCCGAAGCCGTCACCCCGAATAGTCGAATAGTGCCAACCAGGTGGGTGCTACGAACAGCAACGGGAGCTTCGGTAACAACCCACGGTGAGACAGTTGCCAACTTCCGTATCGGTGGTACCAGCTTCGAACACCAGGTGCTGGTGGCTAATATAGAAGAAGAAGTCATCATCGGAATGGACATTATGACCAAATACGGTTTTAAACAGGATTTGAAAAACGGCGTGATCAAGATGGAACACGAAGAAGTTGTACTTCAAGGACGTGAGGACATGTTGGCGCGCGTCGTCTCGGCTAAGGACGCAACTATCGAGAGACGAAGTGAAGTGATGGTACTCGCTAGCTTGGATCGAGTGGTTCCAGAAGGCCGCATCGCGATGTTGGAACCGTTGTTATCTAACAATGGGGCAGGGCGAAATGTCCTGGTGGCGAAGAGCCTAGTCCACACAGGAAAAGCAGTCCCGGTACGGCTCATGAACATCAATGACTACCCAATTACCATCAAGAAAGGGTGCCATCTGGGATATTGTTCACCTGTGTCTTCGGTTGTTCGAAGTAGAAGAAGAAAGAGAGTTCTGGCGCATGACGTCATCAACGTCGGATCCAAATCCCCTCCTCCCCCACCATGTGGGTTGGGGGCAGGTTAATATAAGAAAAAAGTTCTTTAAAATACTCCTAGCTTCGATCCTGCGATCTTTTACCCCAAAGTCAGCTGCTCTAACCACTAAACCAGTGGTTCTCAACCGGGGTCCACATGGACCCTAGGGGTCCATGTAATATTTCCGGTGGTCCACAGGCAAAACACAACAAATTGGGGGATCACAATGATATTTTGGGGTCCATGAAGAAAACCAACTCACAACGCTCTTTATTTTTAAAAATTCAATTTCTACTGTAATTTACATTATTTTGATAAATATATATTAATAATTCTTTCATTATTTTTTTTATACTTTCTTTTGACTTATATATTCACCCATCAGTCAGTGGCAAGAACAAGCGAAGGTGAAAATCTTTTAACTTTTCTCATGAAGTAGGCGGTGAGCTTTGATGTTTATTTTTAAGCAGATATCTCCCTCCCAATGCGCGGTACCTAACCATAGATCTGCAACGACAGTTTTACGTTCAACTCCATCCTGACAAGGTAAGGAATATCAAAAGTTTCTAATACATACATCTTTTGTATTTTTTGTTTTTATTGTATTTCAGTAATAAAAAACTTATTTTCCAGTATAAAAGACTGAAGAGAAAAATGGCTAATTTTTCCCGTTTTGATATAAATTTAAAATATTAATTTATATCTTGGCAGTATCTGATATAATTATCAGCTGATGAAGTTAAAATGTCAATGGTGACCCTAATGATAATAATGAATGATTTTTATAGTTTTTTTTCTCATCATTCATGTTATATTAACTAAAAATTTCTATTTACCAGTTTTACCTCAAACATTTACCATACGCTGTGTTTCTAAATGTTTTTTTTTTCCAAAAAAATCTCTAAAAATGAATAGCAATTTATATAGTTAGATATTATGAACTACAATAATTGTATTACCAACTATATATATATACATTTTTATTTTTTACAGATATCCCATGGCTGCTCCAAATAAGAAGAAGTGCCGACAGTACTCCACTGAATATTTGTCTTACGGATTTATTCCAGCACCACAAAATGAAACGAAACCAATGTGCCTCATATGTATAGATGTACTGTCAAATGATAGCATGAAACCAAGTAAACTAAAACTCCATCTAGAAAAGAAGCACATAGGAAAGAAAGATAAACCAGTAGAATACTTTAAAAAACTTCGTGATGATTTCCAAAAAAGAAAAACGGTGTCTCAAGTGTTTGATAACAAAGTGAGTAAAATGAGTGATGGTTTCCTGGCATCATATGAAATACGCAAAATAATTGCAAAGGCCGGAAAACCCCATAATATTGGTGAAACAGTAATTCTACCCGCAGTTTCTGCTATAATTTCGTCAGTTATGAAACAAAATGCAATTGAAATTACTAATTCCATCCCTTTAAGCAACTCTTCTGTGTCACGACGCATTGATGAAATGGCAGAGGATGTAGAAAAACAATTGATAGCTCATTTGCAAGTGAAACAGTTTGCCCTTCAACTTGATGAATCCACTTTAAGAGATAATGAGGCCATTTTATTAGCATATGTTAGATTTAACAATGAAGGACCCAAAGAGGAAATGCTTTTTGCTAGAAGTCTTACGACAGACACAAAAGGTGAAACAATTTTTAATGAAGTTGCTACTTATTTCCAGGAAAACAATATCCCACTCAAAAATATAATTGCTTGTGCTACTGATAGTGCACCATCTATGACAGGCAGATACAAAGGTTTTATTGCACATTTTAAAAAAGCAGTCCCAGAAGTATATTGTATTCACTGTGTGATACACCGTCAACACTTAGTTGCAAAGAAAATGAGTGCACGTCTGCATGATGCCCTTACTGTTGTAATAAAAGTAGTTAACCATATTAAATCAAATTCTCTCCGAGACCGCCTTTTTCGTGAATTCTGTAAGCAAAATGGAGAAGAGTTTGAGCGGCTTGTATTACATACAGAGGTGAGATGGCTATCAAAGGGGAATTGTCTTAAGCGTTTCATTGCACTTTGGGATTCTATTGTTTCCTTTCTTGCTGACACACAACTTGGAGCAAAACTGCTTGCAAATAAATGTAATGTGTTTTACTTATCAGATATATTTGAAAAATTTAATTCACTTAATAAACAGCTCCAAGGAAACGATTCTGTTCTGATATCTAGTAAAAGTGCTATTGCTGCTTTTCTAAGGAAACTACAGTTGTATAAGAATAATATCAGGCGTCGTGCATTTGAACAGTTTCCTTGTTTGGCCTGTGTTAGCAGCGATTTGCAAGATGAAGATCTTGCATTATATGGTGAATATTTGGAAAATATACATGAAGATATGCAAACTCGGTTTAGCGACCTACTCGGGATGGATATACCGATTTGGGTTTCAATTCCTTTCGAAGTTAATGTTGCCGAAATAGACATATCTTTGCAAGAGCCCCTCATCGAATTACAGTGATGAAATAATGCGTGCAAAATTCAAAGATGGAAAGTACAATATATGGAAAACAAATGATGTTGCTACAAAGTACCCTTTGCTCTGGGATAAAGCGCAGTTCTACGTTATTGCTTTTCCTACATCTTATCTTGTTGTAGCGGGATTTAGTCGTGTTTCTCAAATGTTATCAAAAGCTCGCAATAGACTTGACATTGTGAAAAGGGGTGATCTTCGACTATCATTAACATCGATAGAACCAAATATAAAGAAACTCGTCGAGAAGCATCAACCACAGGGATCTCATTGAATAAACATGCCTTTTCCTTTTTTTTTTAATCACACACTTAATTTCAACTCCTTTTTTTATCCAGTTTACATAAATAATGTTGGAGTGAATTAAACTGCCTGAGGAGCTCTACTCTCCATGAGCTTGAGTTGCTTGCCCATGGAAGAAACATTGTAGTTATTATCACAATAATAGTAATAATAAAAATAATTATTATTATTATAGTAGAATATTTTATTTGTATTAAATTAGTTTTCATTTAAAAATAAAGCTTAATCGTATACTATTTCTTTGATAATTAAAACCTTAAAATTTATATTAGTGAAGAATAGAAAATTGTTCTTATGTCCAATAGCTATGAAGGGGTCCACCAAGATAAAAAGAAGGGAAAAGGGGTCCATGGGTAAAAAAAGGTTGAGAACCACTGCACTAGACCATCAGTGTTACTGGTAAAAATATGTATTATTTAAGTTCTATCAAGTTGGGGTGGTCACTCCGCCTTTCCTCGCCGTAGCTGTGCCGATGGAGTGTGAGGTGTATGTGTAGGGGCAATGTATTGCATTCTCCATAGCTACTTCTCTGTTCACAGTTTAGACCACTAACCACATGCACCTTTTTATATGAAAATTCATAGCTGCCTATATGGTCACATGTTGGAATGCTAGATTACCATTACTAGAAAATGCAAATTAATCTTTAGTAAATAAGTTCCACACAATGGGAATCACAAGTATTAAAGTACTAAGTGTCTGTTCATCACCGTTCACATCTCTACATACATTACATTGTTTACACATTACATTACTTCCGCATTAGTTGAAAAGTGCAAATGCATCTTTCACCGTAATGGGAATTGCTAATATTAAATTTTTCCCACGCACATAAACATTCTATAGCCCATCTACCTAACTGGTTGTTAAAATATGAAGAATCATTTACCATCACAAGTTAAATACGAGTTGGTGGGGAGGATATTATTGTGTTTATAAACCACCTTCAGCTGGGAATTTTACTGAGTTTGCTGTTTTGTGTCTGCTGAAGAAAACTCCCATATCACAGTTAGTACGATTTTGTATGTTTTTTAATTTTTTCTCTTTCAGAGTCTATAGTAACTAGAAGTTATTAGCATTACTTTTAATTTCCTTGTTTTTAGATGTCTGATTTAAAGGTATTATTAAACCAAATAGCAGAAGAAGAAGAGACCCAATACCTTTCCGTGAGAGATTTAACTCTCAATATAGCCTACCCCATTATCAGTATAAATAAAATAAATACAAAATTTGGGGAAAGTATCTACGTAATTTTAAAAGAAATAATCGAAAATTGAGATGTTTTTTACCGAAAATTTTCGCAAAAAAAATAGATGAAAAAATTATTAATAAATACGCTTATTTATACCTCTTACGCTTTCCCTTATTTATAAGGGTATTGGAAAAAATAAATCTTTTCAGTTAGAATTTGCTTAATAAATTTTATTAAAAAAAATATAAGTCTGATAACGAAATAATAGCCAAGGTTTTCAGTGGAAATAGAGGATATTCCCAACCAAAAAATAAAAAGCTTATAATAATTCATAATAGTTCTGTTTCACTCAGACCTGTGTCGGTGAGGGGGTTACGTATAAAACCGTGTGATTTCATAATGTCATCCAACTACTGCATTAAATGTACTAAGTCCTTCACTTTAAAAAATAATCTTCGAAGGCATGAGAGATTTTGCGAGGATAATGTTAGTTACTCTTGCAAAACATGCAAAAATATTTTTAGTAACAAATTTAATAGAGATAGACATGAATCTTTTTGTGTTGCACAACCACCTCTCAAGAAAGTAAGAGTTGATGAGGATGTTTCTATTGAAAGACATCAGCAAACATTAAAGAAAAACTGTCCGGAACCACCCAAGATTCAACTTTTAAAACTTAAATCCGAGCAATATGAATCAGCGTGTTTAGGAAGGTTAAAATCTTATTTTGTGTGTTCTACGGAATTTGAAGACCTGGTTACATTTCTGCACTCTATTAAAAGCCGTCTGTATGAACTAATTAAACTTCAGTTAGAAAAGAAACATGCTTTGAAGATTAACATAATAGTTGAATGTCTCTTTGAAAATGTAGCTGGGGAGCAGGGCGATCGCGCTTTTAAAACTCGCAACAAAGCTGTTTACAGAACCACCGATCTCGATGAGTTTCTCGAACAGGAATTCAAGAAACTAGTAAATGAAATGGAGGAAAGCCAGTTAAAAAAAAGTGGCTGGCAACTAGTTGGCGTTGATGGCGCGAGGTTGAGAATAAATATGTACAAACCATTGGGAGGGTCAACTTATATAAAACTTCCTGACGCGATTGCGGCTAAGAAAGCTTGCATAAATCCAGAGAATTATGATGAACAGTGTTTCAGATATGCAGTGCTAGCTAAATATGTTGATAAAGATCCTCAACGAGTTAGTAAATATAAGCATGTGTCCCACAATTATGATTTTTCCTGTATTGCCTTCCCCACACCGCTTCATCAGATTAGGAAATTTGAGAAGGCAAATAGTATTTCCACTTGATGAAGAGGATGCAATTTATCCGTTGAAGGTTACGAACAAAGAATTGCCAGACCATCAAGACCTTTTGCTCTTAGAAGATGGTGGAAAACACCATTATGTATATATTAAGGACTTTGAGAAATTAGTACGTAATCAAAAGACTAGACATAATGGTGCGATTAAAGTATGTAAGCGTTGTTTCACTCATTTTGACAATCAGCATGGGAGAACTGCAGTTGAGAAATTAACTGAGCATGGTATATATTGCAATGATAATGATCCAGTAGCCGTTAAACTCCCAACTGATGAGCCCATTATTAAATTCAAAAACGTCGAACATCAGTTAAAAGTGAATTTTGTGATTTATGCAGATTTTGAGTGCATTTTAAATCAAATACTTACATGTACACCTTCTCCAGCGAGTTCATACACAACGAATTATCAAGAACATATACCATTTTCTTTTTGTACATACGTTAAAACTAGCGATGAAATAGATCATCTTTGGTTGACTAAAGAACCTCTTGTACAGAGGAAGTAATACAGCCCAATATTTCTTAGACCATCTCAAAGACTTATCGGTTTCTATTAACAAGATTTTAAAAATGAATGAAGAAATGCTGATTGATGAATTAGAAGAGAGAGAATGGAAGGCGGCTAAGATCTGCTATCTCTGTAAGCAGGCATTTACAGAAGATAATCACAAGGTGCATGATCACTGTCATATTTCAGGCACGTATAGGGGACCCGCATGCAATAAATGTAACTTAAGATGTAGGACACCCAACTATGTCCCCGTTATCATACATAATCTCAGCGGATATGACGCACATCTCATCATCAAAGAATTAGCTAAGGCACCTGGGAGGATTGACATTTTACCCCACTCAGAGGAAAATTCATTAATGGAATAAAATTTCGTTTCATTGACTCATTTAGATTTATGTCCGAGAGTCTAAGTCAATTAGTTTTATATCTCCCCAAAAACAGTTTCACAGAAACAACAAAATTTTTCAATGAAACTCAGTTACCGCTTGTATTAAGAAAAGGAGTTTTCCCATATGATTACGTTAACTCTTGGGAGAGGTTAGAGGAAAACAATTTACCACCGAAAGAGGCATTTTACAGCACATTAATGGACAGTAACATTGATGAAGAAGACTACAACCACGCTATGAAGGTATGGAATCATTTCAAATGCTCTACCTTAGGAGAGTATAGTGATATCTATTTAAAAACAGATGTTTTGTTACTGGCTGATGTCTTCCAAAACTCAGAAATGTAACAATGGAGACACATAAAATTGATCCTGCACATTATTTCACAGCACCAGGAATGGCATGGGATGCGATGTTACGTTTAACCGATGTCAAATTAGAACTTTTACTGGATTATGATATGATTTTAATGGTTGAACGTGGAATAAGAGGAGGTATTTGTCAAGCTTCACTAAGACATTGCAAAGCTAACAATAGATACATGCATAATTACGACCCGTCTCAAGAATCCGTATTTATCATGTACTATGATGCTAACAACTTATATGGTGATGCCCAGAGCAGGTTTCTACCATACGGTGGTTTCAGATGGGTAGAACGACCAGAAGAAATAAGAGTTCAGGACATTCCGGATGATTCTGAATATGGATACATATTGGAAGTGGATGTGGACTATCCTAAACATCTTCATTTGCTTCATGATGATCTACTATTCCTTGCGGAATCAATTGTACCTCCTAGCAGCAAAGCAAATATAAAAAAATTAATTCCTCATCGTGGTAAACGGGAGAGATATGTTGTCCATTACACTGCTCTCAAACAAGCTTTCGATTATGGATTAAAATTAGTGAAAGTTCACAGAGCCATACAATACAAACAATCTCCATGGTTTCTCCCATACATTAAGTTAAATACTGATATGAAAAAGAAGGCGGCTAACAATTTTGAAAAAAATCAATATAAATTGTATAATAATGCCAACTTTGGTAAGACCATGGAAAATGTTCGCAAGCGAATGAACTTCGAGCTAGTAAATAATGAAAAGAGATTATCAAAATTAATTGCAAAACCGAATTTTCTTGATAGAAAAATATACGACGAAAATTTAGTTGGAGTACAGACGGCTAAAACAAAACTATACTTCAACAAACCCATTTACGTTGGATTATCTGTACTTGATATCTCAAAAACAGTTCTTTATGGATTCCACTATGAAGTCATGCTCAACAAATATGGATCTGAGCGTTTAAGCCTTATCTATACTGATACAGACTCCGTCTTATATAAAATAAGTACAGAAGATGTGTTCGAAGATATGAGGGAGTTGGAACATCATTTTGACACCTCAGACTATCCTCACGAGCACCCCAACTATTCTACAAAGAATAAAAAAGTGTTGGGGAAATTTAAAGATGAAGTGAATGGACAAATAATTAACGAAGTGATTGCCTTAAGACCGAAAATGTATGTCATCAATATTGATGGTAATATAAAAAAACGTGCCAAAGGAGTTCAGAAAACCACTCTCAAACGGATAAGTTTTGAAGATTACAGACGTGTTTTATTTGAAAATATTTCCATGTTATCCATATACCGCATCACTGGTCCCCCCACTGGCTCTACAAGTAATAGTGGGGGTAGAAAGGCCACAAAGGAAGTGTTTATCACACTTCCTTTGTATGGTATCTACCACAACAGTATAAGGCAGGACTTTGTGAACTCTTTTCACAACGTATTATTATATTGCTGTTCAATTGAAAAAGGTTCATCAGTTAGCTGTGAGACTCATCTTCACTGTTATTTCAAATTCGAGGAGCCAGTGCGCTACGAGCAGGTAAGACAATTCATCTGCTACTGCTTTGATACTGAAAATGTTAATGTTCAGGGTGTACGCAATACCAATCGTGTATTATCATATATAACAAAGAATGATCTTGACCCATTCTTTAATGTTGAGGTTTCGAAACTTAGTTTCGAATACCAACTTATTTTTATTTGAGGGATATGAGTGAATTTGACTACAACCATTTTTTTGTCAAAAAGCACCGAAATTGTTATCTTTACTTAACCAAACTTCATGCACAATTTAGATTTAATTTTGTTAAAAGTTACTGCTATCTTGGACCAACATTTTTATTTGATAAAAAATGGTGTCTAGAAGTGTATGAATGGTATCGTAATTTTGTAAGCACTTCTTATTATTACAAAAAGAGACATTTGTATTTGTTTGGAGAGAGTAATGTAGGAAAGACATTTTTTACAAAATTAATTAGTCAATATTTGGGTAATCGCGTTTATTACGCGTCTGAAAAGAAACCACTTTTCGACATTTGTAAGGAACATAAACTCATTATTTTTGAAGAGTTTGATATTAGAAAATTTAATTTAGAATGGATCAAACGATTGTTAGCAGGAGACGTTTGTTACATAAAACGAAAATACGCTGACGAACGAATTTATATTAATACAATCCCTATTATTCTTATTAGCAATTACAAGCCTATAACTGACACTGCTTTTTTAAATAGACTGCATGTAATTGAAGCAGATACTTTTTTACAGGATTTAGAAGAAGGACATACACAAGAGGTTTTTACTTTCCATACAGGAGACGACTTTACTGACAGTGAATAATAATGTACTACCGCAGACGCTACAGACGTTACTACAAACGGATTCCTAGACGTTACATTGGTACATGGAACTACAGTCCAATAACTTTTTTTACTCATAAGTTTACAAAAGTAGGGAGCTTATTGACTATGGGTGGGTTTGGATCAAACTTTGAAGAATTTCAATGTCTGGTATACCCATACGGTGCTCCAACAAACTTAGCTGGTGATCCAAATGATTGGGGAATCAATCCAGAGATTAGAATGATTTTGGCACGTTATTCAAAATTTAAATTATACAAAGTTACACAAGTAATTCATCAAATTAAACCGTCTAGGCCTCCCCACCCCTGCTTACTGCCGATATAAAGGAGCCGGCGGGCGGCCCAGTGACCAGTTGCACTCAGTGCTATCTGCGCGCGTGTTCACGTCAGTGTTAATTCAAGTGTGACAGTGTGAATACTATTGTAACAGTTTAGAATAGTTTAGTGAATATTTTATGAGAATTAGTCAGAACTATAATAAGTGTTTTAAATTAGTGTGTTAAAATATAGACGAGTTTAGTAAATGGTGTGTTACTTATTTATTTCCTAGTCTGACCTACAACGAACTCTGAGGCTAAGGCCGTAACAATATTTTATCCGAATATTTCACTTTGAACAAACTAAAGGTTAATTGCAATACGACAAAAGTCATTAAATTCTTCAAAGGAGGCCCAAAAAAAGATCCGAATATTTATTTTAATGCCACAAAAATTGAAGCAGTAAGGAATTAAATTATCGAGGTGTTATGTTTGCCAGTTCAGGTTTGTATCCGAGTGCCGTGAAAGCTGCTACCTCTAAAAGTAATATTGCCCAAGGAACGGTCCTGAATGTACTAAGAAAATCAATTCGAACTCCTTAGAGGCGCTAAAAAAATTAAATGAGTCAATATGTGTTATGCAGTTCATATTTGGGGGCTCAGATATTCCGACTTAATCGAATCTACCCACTTACAGTTTTTTAAAAGATGCTTCCACCTAAACAAATCTGTACCAGCTTTTATGATAAGGCTTGAGTATGACATTCCTCATGTTAAACTGATTATATTAAAACTTATTTTAAATTGGGTTTTGGGATTGCTTTCAATGAGCAAAAATCGCTTTCCAAAACTATGTTTCGAAAGACTATTGTCTTTTTCTTCTGTTGATTTAAAAAACAACTCTAAATATAACTGGGTATGTCAATTTGTTTTACTTTTAAAAGAAATAAATGAAGGAAACATATTGAGCATTTCTGACCCACTAATATTTAAAATCACTAAAAATCGAGAGTTTTGTCTTCTTACCAGCAACACCTCTATAAATCTGATCTAGAAAAGTGGTCTAATTCCGAATATAATCCTTTATATAGGGACTATTTATTTTCTGTCCGAGAAGCCTGTCTCAATTCTAAAACTAATTATTAATTAAAACGTTTTATTTTTCAAGTTAGACTTTCAGGCATGTATTCAAATGTTCCGGTAAAGGTGGTAACACTTACTATTTGTATCCATTAAAATTACGTCCATTTTGTAAAAATATAGAAGAGGATTTTTATCATTTTTATTGTATTTGTCCAGTTTACAACATTTTTCGTTTTAAATTTATACCAACTCTTGTACTTTTACCTATGTCAAGTTTTAGTTCTGTTTTTTCTTGGATGTTATGCAAAATTCTACTTATAATCTTCATACTTATACACTATTTTGTTTAAGATCATTTTTGTAACACAAGTGGTTATTTTATTGTATATTTTCATGTATATTAATATTACCAGACTCGTTTGTTGGGGCAAGGCCCCGCTGGCAAATAAATAAATAAAATAAAATAAAAATTAAATTAAGGTAGTTTAAATTGACTACCTAGTCGATAGTAGAAAGGCCACCAGATATGGTGGTCAGCTGCGAAATAAGCAGGCTTAGCCGGACGATAACCAGCCGCGGACAAGGGAAGGCACGTCGGAGACGGACACAGGCAGTCCCAGAAAAAGCCTCACAACTCAATGATGATGTGGACTAGTAGCGAGTGGGGGATACTTTGAACTAAGTACTTATCCTGGGGGGGGGGTATTGTAAGGGGTGAATGAGACCCCCCCTGCAAGGGGTAACTGTTGCATGCAGTTACTTGGGGAGTAACGCCCCCACGGGTTACCACAGCTCAGCACACCATGGACTCGCACCAGAACAGTATATGACAAAGCACACAAGATCGGTACACCTCCAGACCTCTACATTCATTCAATAGCACACACACATAAAACACAAAAGCAGTGACAGAGATTACCGCCCCTAAGAAATTCAGGCTAGCTTGAAAGCCTTAAGGAAGCAGTCCCTTCATCACTGCGGGCCAATCCCCCTCATAACCGAATGTATAAGTTACATAGACCGTCATCATATTCTTATCTGAGGTGACTCCAGTTGATATAATCAACGACCCACGCATTCTTCAAATTACTATATATACATGTACTTATAATAAGCGAGAATTCTCACACACTTATCACTTATCATTCATGATTGTGCTACTGTAGTCTGTATTGCTAAAAAATTTATTTCAGTATTTCTATACTTAAGAGGTGTCCAAAACAAAGAAGACTCAAGAATTCCTGTTGTCGGAGCTACAACCTGCAGCTAATCCGTTTATATATCAGAGGATCACCAAAAGGCAAGCAGCATACAGACTTTGGCTCCAGTAGAAGAGAATCAACCACCATCAGAAGCCAACCCCGCAAATGAACATTGCAACAACAGTACTCACCGCAGTCAGCGTGCTAGTATTGTAAGTTATTACAAGTTAATTTTCTTAAAGAAAATAAAAAT
>JAAEAF010013800.1:0-79569 GCA_011037195.1 Triatoma infestans | reverse complement strand
AATATACAATATAAATCTGTATTTAACCTTATTAAATCATGTAACATTCTAAAACCTCCACAGTGTTTATAGTACTATCATCAAACTATAGATCAATGGTACAAAAATAATAAATTTGAACAAATTTTTCCAATGCAAGTTTCTGGAATATAATGAGCAAAGTAGTGTAAAAAAGAGACTCGAGTTACTCTGTTGCTGCAGACTTTGGCGGCCGTAGGGACGACACACACATTAAACTTTTCAGTTTCCTCAAACATTATATTTCTGGTGGTACTATTTTGAATAATCCTATCCTATTTCGCCAAAATTTGCTATTTTAAAGGTTTTAGAAAGTAAAATATTTCTCTAGTAAATTTCTTTGTCTTCTTCCATACTTTGGTGAATCATAAAACAAAGGAAATTCTTTAATGAATTTTACGATAATGGCAAAAAATGGAAAGTAAGTGTCTCCCCACCGCTGGAGCTAAATTTCATTTACTAAATATTATTACATGAAATGTTTCTTATTCAATTACAATATATGTAGTAAATGTTTAAATAAAAGAAAAGAGAAGGAAAACAGAAAATACACAATAGTGGACTAAAGGAAAATGAAAAATCTGAACGTTTTCCCAAGAAAAAAAAAAACATTAGAAATATCCCGGCAACATCAGACATTCCACGTCATTATTTTAAAATTTATTTAGATTATTTTGATAGCTTTTTAATTTTATATGGGAAATTTCAAAGGTGGTAAATAGGAAAAGTGGTTGGTTGGTTTATAATGGATCACGTCACAATGGGAGCCCCATTATCTGCTCCAATTAGCACAAGCACAAAGCGACATCATACACTAAGCTATACAAACATTATACAATTGGATAAAGTCAATGAACTATTAAATTGAAATCAATTAAATTAAAAAAAAAATGAATTTTCAAAAAATTATTTATCCAAGCGAATATTAACAACTTTATATGAAATTTAAGGTAAAGTCTTTTCTCGGTAATATTTGGATATATAAATATATAAAATTTTATGATCAAAGCACCTGTCATGTTAAAATTAGATCATTTTTTAAAAAATATTTTCGTAATAAGAATGAAATTTCATAAAAATTTTATCGAATTGCATTTTAATTTTCTATGCAAATTAGAGTATTTTTTTTTTTTTTAAACTTTTTTGTATATTTGTGGTTTATAAACTTGATTTCTATATATTGAATTTTATTTTGTTCACTTTATAAAAGGTCTTTGCAGCTATAATTATATTAATAAAAAAATATCCGTGCACATTGCATTCCCAATTCCAAGAAAAGCGATGAACCCGTTTCCAGGAAAATTCCCAAAACTAATTCTCTAAAAATGTACTTCCGGTTAAAACCGACTTTCTTCAATTCGAAATTTTAGCAAAGCTTCTAATGTATCTTAAATGTTGTATAGGTAGTGGAATCCCCATTGTACTCCTTCCCTAAATTAATTTGTATAAATGAATAAAGTCTATTTAACTCATTGTTCCTATCTACTTTATTAATCAAGTATTTAATATTATTTTATTATTTTGAAGATTAAGCTGTAATGTTTGTATTTTTTGTTCAGCTTTCAGCAGAGGTCAATCTCTTTCTATAGAAATGTATAGTTTCTTTAGGCAATAAATAAATAGTTAATGGTCTGTATGTATGTGTTTGAGAATATCTCAAAAACGAAAAGTCGCAGGAAGCTCAAACTTTATATTCTGCTTGGGTACTACCACCGCATCAGGCACCAAGATTTCATGCAAAATCCATCAATCTAAAGTGCAACTTTATTGAATACTTTTTTTTTCAGTTTTTCGTAATTTTTCTCGAAAATGACTTCAACGACTTTCTTTAAACTTTGAAAACTATCTATGACACACAAATAACTATCGCTTTTATTTTTAACATGTTCCTGGGAAAATTGCTTTTTGGCGGGTTGTGGTGGAACACTAGCGCTAGGCTTTCCTCTAAACTACCACTCCAGTATAGTATATAGTTTACCACTTACATAATAAAATTTCATAAATTTTGAGGCATTAATTTAGCACTGCTGAAAAGAAGATTAAATACAAAATCTTAATTAAGAAATTATTATGATTTTATGAGAAAGTTATACTTTAGTGAAAGTGTATTAGACAAGTTTGACGTCACAGTTTATCAGATGTGTGTGTGTGTGTGTGTGTGTGTTCGTGAAAGAGTGAGTGGTGCGGCACCCTTTGAGTACGCAGAATGATGATATTCTGAGGACATAATTTGAATATGCAACGTTACAGCTCATCACTATCATCATCATAGTAGACGGCAGCGCCTCTGTGATGGTACCTCTTTCCCAACCACCATACTACTCTGGCACTCTCTATCTTTGTATTCACAAACTAATACATATTGAAATATCCAATAAACGGTGAGATTTCAATATGTTAATTTGATCATACAGAGAGAGTAACTGAGAGTTAGAGGTCTATAAACCTTGTGACTCCTAGCCGCGCTTGCTTGTGCCCCACGGCACCGCCACCAACAACATGGTGCCCGCCCAGGGATGCCACCCTGGCTATGGCAACACTAACACACTCATTGTTTAAACAATCACAGAATATACATAAATGTAAAATGTTTATGTATGTGTGTGGTGTGTGTGTGAGTGTGTGTGTTAGCTGTATGTGAGTGAAGGTGATGTTTACTGCTCTCTGTTACAAATATAACAAACAGACATGTCACATATTCCACGTATTTAATCATCTTTAACATACGTATATGGGAGGAAGATAAGTTCATAGCACGAGTATTGTTGTTAAGTTCAGAGCTAAAGGCAAATATATTCGTAACCACGATATTCGCAAAGTAAAGAGTAAATATACATATCCTAACTAACTAATTAACGGTTAGTTAATTCATACGATTAATACTGTTTATAATGAAGCGTTTAGTGACTTTAATTATTTTACATTAAAATAAAATAAATGTAGTTGTAAAACTAAATTTTTGATTATTGAAAACAAACATATGGCACAACCAGACGGCGATTTGTATTAGGGGGTGGTGTGGTAAGCACGTTGATTTGATAATTTGTGCACAACCGGCAAGTTCAGCCCCACGCTACTGCGATAGTTTTACAGGCCGTCATTAGAGTTGTTTTACGACTTCTGGTAACTTTTACGATATCCTAGCCCGGAGCCGCCTTATCTAAGCCCAAGACCTGCAGAGCTGCTGTAATGAGCAAGGGCTCATTGGTAAGAGATGTCTGCTTAATTACAAGCATGAGGACTTTAACGAGAGAATGAGAAGGATGGAAGTCACAGGTACAGGTACAAAAGCTGTTATTAAGACTACTTGGTAATTAAGACTACTTTTCCACGCCACAAGTTACCACGAAGAGGGAAAGAAGGAAAAAAAGAAGTTTAGTTGTCCTCAATGTCATAAACGCAATGGAACCGTGCACTATATTGAGGGCAGTCCTTCAGCACTAAGCTCACACTGCAGATTTCACACAATCTCCTTTAAAAAAATAATATCAATTTCTTTCTAAAAAAATGTTTCAAAAATATATAAATGGTATGACATTGGTATGCCACCGTATTTAATTGGGATGCCAAACATACTGAAACCGTTTTTGGAAAAATGCAAAAACTGAAAAAAACTTTCATATAAACACAAATTAACAAAAAACTCAAAAAAAATTAAAAACACTTATAGTTTTAATTTAGAAATCTTCAGTAAACTAATTAGATAATTTCAAACTAAAAACAGGACACTCCAACATTTACCATAATACAATCAGTACGAAATATAAAATCCAGAATATTAAATTCATTTTACTCACCTTATACCGTTATTATAGAAATAAAATTGTAACATATTAAATATTTTGTTAAATACAATTTAATATAAATATAAACAAATAACATAAATTCCTTTAATTAATAAAATTAAAAATTAATTACTTTCATTGCCGACCGGGGTCTAATTAAATACCTCTCCATTCTTTAATTAAAACAAAGTTAATTAATATTTTATTTAAAAAACTGTGTAATTAAAAAGAATGAATTTGGCAGAAATAGATTAAAAATAAATGGAAAAATATTGATGAAGATTTTTATATTTTGCAAATGATCACCCTAAAAGTGGCGGGATATTTTGTAGTAAATTATTATAGGAAAAAGGTCACCTTCAGGGAAAATAGTTTAATTATGAGAAAAATAGATATGATGTGAATAGCTAGTACATGTGAATAGCTAGTACATGTGAATAGCTAGTACATGATTGGAGCTTCTTCTGACAAAATGGCGCAAACTTAAAGTTAGTCAAGTTACATTTCCGGATGATGGATTTTGATCGAATCCTTACTATGGATGCCAATGGCGATATACTATAAACAAAATATCAAGATTCACCTATTTGCGATTTTTTGTTTTTAAGATATTTTGCTATAAAACTGCTCCAGCCTGTTGATAGAATTATTTAAAGAAGAAATGTTGGCTTAAGCAGAAGTTAAGCGCACCTTAACGTGTCTGATACCAGTTTTGTAATGGTAGCTTGGAAATACATCTCCACTCCTGTTCAACCAGAGAAGCGGTTGGAAGAGCTGTGGGAGATTCCTCAGTTTTCCGGAATTGTTCTACTGGAGCATGAAAGTCATTAGAAGGCGCCACATACTAGGGTGGCACTGATGTGCACAGTCCCATGATTGAATTAGAATTAAGACAAGTTGCAGTAGTCGATGACAGCTTTTGCATCTAATTTCTTTCAAATCAACTATCGTCAATCCCATTTCGCAGTGCATTTGTACCCATGAATTGCCCCTGACTTCCATAATTCTGTTTCTCAACGTTAATATTAACTATTGAAGAAGAAACTTATTATTTGTAGATCTCATCTAATACCTATTGTAGTTTAGAGATCTACTTTAGTTTATTCTAACAGAACCTATCAAAGCCCATACACTTGAGTCCATTTTTTCTCTTAGTGTTGTAACTATTTTAGTTACATATTATTGTTATATTGATACAGGTTCCATCTTGTAATTAATTTTAACAGTCATTTAAGTTTATTCTTCTTATTCCAGTGACCCCCACAGCCAATTCCTCACTTTTAAGGTCGTCCTCCGAGTCTGTATTTATCGATCCAGTCAATCGTGGACAAAGGCGTGGACGTCAGTAAAGGAATGCCCGATACTGGAAGTCTGTTTGCTAAATTCTAACCGATGGTTAGGATGGCGATAGAAATCATTAATAGGAAAGAGGGAATAAAGAGATAGATTCTTCTTTGGAATTGAGTCTTTTTTTTGTACCCTTCAGATTCCAAAACTCCCAGTTGTGTGTAGATATCTATATATGTGCATACACTACATAAATACCTAACAGTTCACAATACTTCCTTTCCTTCTACTGTTTCATAAATGGACATTAAGAATATACTATTTTTCATAGTTTGTCCAATCTCATACATGTTAGCCAAACTTAATAGAATTACAAATATTATACATTAACAGAGAAATTGATCATTTAGAAAAACAACTGATACAATTTTTACCAGAAAGTTTGTGATGTGGAAGTCGGTGAAAGTGAAAGCTATTTAACTTGAATATTGTTTTCTTAATTATTAGATGACATGCTTAGTTGTTATTACTACTGTCGGAAAATTTGATTAAATTCAACTGTTGGCAACTTTACAAAATAAGTTTGTTACTTTTATTTGAAAAGTTGTTTCCAACGGAACAATTGATTTTACGGATTTACTGAGGGAATCTGTCTAAGCACTTTAAGCCTATCTTTAATACAAGTTATAAGCTTTCTCTGTAGGTGACAGAGAACGCTTTCAGCTAGACCTTATAGCATACAAAGCTAGAACTTACAAGTCTCTGAACCAATAATCTGTATGTATTCAACGTCAGACAGTACCACTTTTCAAGAAACATTGACGCTTCTATCAACAAAACGAAGTAATGCGCTGAAAGATTTTTTTTTTTTGTTTGGGAAGGGGGAATTAAGGAGGCTTAATAAAATAAACTTTTCATTACAATCTTTTTAGCCCTAATTTTTTTATTATAAATAATAATGAATATTGCTCTAAAGCTATGATCATTACCTGGAACGCGAAAGAACGGCGTTCTATTCAGTTGTGCCCTCTCTGCAGTACGGCTCAGAAATCTGGGGATTGAGATATGCGGATAGTTTAGAAAAAGTCCCCACTACAAGAGACTCTTTTTTGGCGAAAACTACACCTAATTATGTAATAAGCTTGGAGACTGGTTAAACTCATAGAAAGATGAACATATTGAGCTCTAAATTAGAGTTTAAAGTTGTTAATATGAGTGGAAATGGATACCCAAGACTATGCCTTGAGGAGCTCAGGAAATATGCCAGAGATAACAATCCACCCAAATACAAATAGCTCTCTCAGCTTTTTATTTTATTACATAGAGTAGATCAAGTACATGTTTACAAGTACATACCCGCTGTTTTTAACAAAATAATTCCTACAGTCCTGACCAAATAGGAACTTTATTTAAGGAATTCAGATACTGAATCTCTTAATAACTCCAATTTCAGACTTTTCTGTTGTGGTCTGTATGACTACACTTTGCAAACTGAGAAATACCTTCTACATATTGCTCCGCTACCAGTAATAAGAGTATTTGCACAATTAAGAACTGTATTTCATTAAACATTAATAACAGTAAGGTACATAATTGATCTAAAAACTTTTCTCAGTATTGTAATATGAAAGTGTATTTATAACATACGGTTTACTTGTCCATACTACTCAATTAGATAGAAGTATTTAGAAAGATGCTTTCCCTGTATAAATACTCTATTTTAGGACTTAACGATCACTTAATTATGAAATATGTTTTTATTTATTTCAAAGAATGCCTGAGAAGAAGAGTACAACTTTATTGAATTTTTGTGATATAGTTAATGTAATTTTGTAGATTATTTTCATTTTTATTTTATTTCTGATATTAGTAACTATTTAATGGAAGTTTCAGTTGTATTTACTGTATAATAATTTTATTATTTTATTTTTTGCATGGATGCTTTTCGTTTTTGTTTTCTTATTGAAATTATCTCCATCTTTTTATATTGAACAGCTCAATTCTTTGTCTGCGATTTCATAAAACAAATAAATAATGTTTTTTTATTTTATCTTAGCACAATTATTATTATTATTATTATTATTATTATTATTATTATTATTTGGTATGAAACACTCACACGCTTTCTCTTAGCGCAGTTTATAGAGTTGTAATTGACCAGTTTTCTTCAAACTTATAATGTTTACAAAATGTTTATTTGTCTTTAATTCTCTACCAATTGGAGAATCTAAACTTAATAAAATTACTTCTTTCAGAAAGCATAAGATCCTCCCACCCCAACCTTTAAATAAATTTCTCAATCAAGGTTTCAAACAAAAGTGATAGATCTCTTATATTCGTAGTTGAGTGTATCAAATTTATTTGAAATCCGTGGGTGTTTTTATAAAGAAATTCCGGAAAATGAAAAAAATCTGTTCACTAAAAACGCATTTTTGGTCAACCGATTTCTTCAACTCGAAATTTTGGCATCCCATTTCATTATAATTAAAAATATTAAGTCGATAGGATTAGGTAATAAACTAAAATAGAACTTTAGAAGAAAACTTAACACCACCCCTAACCCCCAAAACCCCCTTGAATGAATTTTAATGGCTCCGCGATTTTCTTGAAACTTCTTATATAAACTACACATACAACTTTTATTTAAAACATTTCTCTGGGACAATTCATTTAATCATTCATTTTTAGGGAAGGGGTGGGGTCATGTTTTTGTCTAAAGTGCTAACATAGTTGATTATACAATTCTATCATCCAAACAAAATTAATTAGAAATAAATAGATGGCCAAAATTCCGAGTTTCAAGAAAATTAGTAAACCGGAAGTGCGCTTTTACTGAACAGTTTTTTCAGTTTTTGACGAATTTCACTAATTTGGTATACACTAACATAAAAATTTGTCAATTACAATTTTGAGAACTGGAGTAAGAGAAGTTGTGTGAGTGCTTCACACCAGATTTTTTTTACTTTCTCTTGCTCCTACAAAGAGGAAGTATTGCAATTGTGTCAAATTTTCGTTATCGAGTTTTCACCGGAAATGTCTGTTTTGAGGTCCCCTGAGTCCAAAAAAGTGGTTTTTAGAAAGTGGTCTGTGTGTGTGTCTTTTTTTTTTTAAAAAAACTTTATTTCAACATGCTTCATGTACATATTACATGTTATAGTCAATCTTAATACATAATCTATTTTTCATAACATAATAAATAATTTGAGAAACCTTTCGTAATGTCGAGTAACTTACATATATATATAAGTAATAATAACAATAATAATAAAACTTATACTACAAACCAACAAAAAATATATTACATGTTAAAATCAATCTTCATACAGCTATTTTAGAGTAGGTAATTAAATATTTTTTTAACATTTTATTTATTCACTTATCAGATTATTAAATATTAATTTAAAATTAAATATAAATATTAATATTAAAAATTTAATTCTCTATGAGATCATTTATTACCATTTTCTTCTAGAAACTTGAAGATACTCTCAATAAGGCAGTTGAATTCTCATCTCCATTCACTTTTAAGATCTTTTTTTGAAACCGCCAATTACATCCGTGAAGAACTACACTTTGTATTAGTTTGCTTCTGGAAGGAAGAATTCGCGGACAGTCAAACAGCAGATGATCTACAGTCTGTGGTGAATTTGGACTGCAAGTACAGTCTGGGCTTTCAATAATATGAAATCGGTTTAGATAAGCTCCAAACCTACCATGCCCCGTTAAAAGCTGTTCTGTAGGTTAAAAAGGTATTACCAGAACAGTCCTGTCGTGTATAGTGGGAAAGAATTCTCTAGTTAGAGCACCTTTGTTACTCAATTGCCACTGCCTGTTCGATTCCAGCATACTTGCCTCCTTCACTCTTCTCTTCTACAACGACACAGACAGCAACTCATAACTCTCAGCAAGCTCTTCCCTACTTGAAGCCTCCTTCGCGAAGAGATCGGCCATTTCATTTCTTTCCAAGCATTTATGTGCATCTAAAACTCACTATACTTCTGAAGTGATTAATATTTCTTATGTGACATCTTATTTTTTCCACGAGAGGGAAATGATAATTATTATTTTGTATGCAATCAATGTTCAGTCTGGAGTCAGTGCTTATTAGAATTCGTCTGCCAATTGACTGCCTCCATTCTCAAGTTGGCAACTTGCTCAGCTTGATTGTTTGAGCAATTCCTACCCAGTCTGTACTGCTTCTGAATCTTTTTCGCCATACAAGTATACGACAAATGCGGAACCGACTTCTAGATTGTTCTTGCTTCCATCGGTATATATTTCCCATTCCAAATTGTTAGAAGTTTGAAATTCGGGGAAATCAGTAACTTCAGCTGGATGTACCAAGATTTGAAGTGAATTGGTCGCTCATAATCTTTTGGGTTGATACATTCAAAGGATAAGCCGTACCTAACCTAAGAGCAGATAAATTCATCAATTCATCGGCTTTTAGGAGAATAGGTGTCATGTTGGCCACAATGCGAGCTGTTTCATATGAAATAGTGCGGTAACCTCGTGCGATCTAATCGCCATAGATCTTAAGCGATTTAATTTTTGTTTTTATTACATTGATGTTCCAGTCCTTCTGCCCAAACTGGAAGAAGAACTATAGAGCTGCATGGGAATGAATGCTCCCTCATAGATGGTCTTAAGTGCTTTTTGGTATAAGCCCCAGTGTACTTTGGTGATCCTTGATAAGCTATTTACTATTTGCATGCATTTCTGAGTTACATGTTCTATATGTGCATTCCAAGATAGCCGTGAGTCGAAGATTATACCGAGGTATTTCAATTCATTCACCACTTCCAGCTGCTTTCCTCTAAAAAATAGTTTGATTTCACCAGTGTTAACTTTTCTCTTCCTGGAAAAATACATTACTTTACACTTGCTTGGATTGAAGTGAATCTTATTCAGATACGCCCATGTGTTAATTTTCGATAAAATTTCATTTCCAGTGGCTTACATCTTTAGCGGCTATTAGCACCAAGAAATCGTCTGCAAATGCTATAACTTCTGCTATGGTTTGGGAAATTAATTTTTAGCAAACTGTCGAACATGGTGCTCCAAAAGCCAGGGCCACAATACGACCCCTGGGGAGAACCTTTACATTAACTTTTAGTGACCCGGCAGCTTTCAGTTTAAAATGTGGCAAGCCGATTTGAAAAATAACTTTTTGCTAAGTTATATAGGTTTTTGGGGCATTCAAATTCCTTTAGATTATTTAAAATTGAAGGCCTCCAAGCGACATCAAATGCTCCCTCGACATACATTGAACTTAATAAAACTTGCTTATTCCATAATAAAGTTTTTAACAACAATTAAAGTATCAAATGTACCATTTTGCGAGGTAAAGCCGTATTGATTCTCACTTAAAAGATGTCTATGGTGCAAATAATTCGAAATCCGTTTATTAACAACTTTTCTAAAAGCTTTCCAGCCACTGGCAATAGACTTATTGGTCGGTATTTTGAAGCTTCCAGTAGATGTGATTTTCCTGGCTCTTCGATCAAAATTGTATTGAATTTTATCCATAATTTAGGAAAACAGCTTCTAAACAAACATTCATTGTATAATGCCGCAAATAATTTAGGAAAATATTCGCACACTTTAATTAGTATTTCGCTTGTTTTTCTGTCTTCACCTGGAGTTTTCTTCGGATTTATGTTTGATAATGTGGTCCGTATTTCTTGGAGCGTAAAGGGTTTGTCATCTGCAAATAAATTGCTGCAGTCTTCAGTTCTTTGTCTAATGGTTTTGTGGATGTCATTATCGTTATATAACGAGTCTACAGGAACAAATTTGTCAATTAGCTACTGAAGGGTTTCCTGCAACATTAATGTAAACTTCCCTACACCCACTTGTAGAGTGATAGATTAGTTGGGCTTCTGATCTTACCAACAACTGTTTTGTATGCAATATTCCAAGAATCTCTTCTTGCAGTATCGCTGCAAAACTTTTTCCAGGAATTTAATTTTGAAGAGGTTATGAGATCTTCATATACTTTTTTTGATGCATAATATTCCTGTCGCCTATTTGCTCTCAGTGCTTCGCACTTATAAGTTCGTTGATACAATCTTTTCTGAGCATTCACAAGCTACCTTTGTCTACTCAACTCCTCACTCCACCAGCTAACTGTCTTCCCTTTGAATTTTGGAAACATTTTCTTAAATGTCGTTACAGACTTTGTACATGAAGCTTGTAAATGATGAAATAGCATTTCAACCGTCTCCTCGAAATTTCGATCGCCAAGCAGTTTTTCCACCAAAATTTCGTCCGTACTGAGCCCAGTGCAGAATTATCTTCAGGAGCATTTATTTCTGCCAGAGAACATTTATTTTTACCAAATTTTGCTCAAAAATAGGCCAGTCTGCCTTTCTGACTTTATATCTGTGGTTTGTAGACCCTAAGATATTGGTGGAAAGTAAATTTGGCTTTATTGAAAATGTTATTGAGCTGTGGTCAGATAAATTTTCTTCTGGCGAATTTTGCCAATCAATCACATAATGTAACATCGAATAGGAAACAACTGTAACATCTATTTTACTTGCACCCCTTGCTGTTTTATAAGTTGGTAGATTATCATTCTTATTTATTCTATACCATAGAATATAATATTCTGAACCATACGAAAAAGTTAATTTACAATGGAATAGTGGAAAGCATATTGCAACATGGAGCAGAGACATGGACCCTAACTGAAGCTTACGGGCGCAGGCTCCTTGTAACTGAGATGGATTTTTGGAGGAGATCTGCTAGAGTTTCGAAATTAGAAAGGCGAAGGAATGAAGAAATAAGGGAAATATTGCATGTAAAGCACAATGTTCTGGAGCGGATAGAGGAGAGAAGGTTGTGCTGGTTTGGACATGTATTTAGGATGGAGGGTGAAGGTGTAGCGAGGCAGATGATGGAATGGGAAGTGGACCGCAGGAGAAAGAAAGGGCGGGCCAGGAAAACTTGGTTAGATCTCCTGATAGAATCTCTCAGTAGAAATGGACTTCGCGCAGAGGATGCAGAGAAAGAGAGAGTTGGAAGGGAAATCTTAAGGACATATTTGGTTGAGGAAAGCCTCAGTAAAAAGAAAAAAATCAGATAATTTTGTAACCAATATTATTATGATCCATAATCAATATTGCCTCTTCCTATTCAAAGCTGCAATGTATAAAGAACAGCCCCTACTTAAAGCTGCATGGCAGTTATTCAATTTAGGTACACCCTTATTGAATTTATTAAAGTTGGTACAGTTAGCACATTTGTAATTTTCTTGATTGATCGTACATTCTTTAAGGTTGTGATTCCCAATGCATAAAGGACAACTAATTTCAGTAGTATATGATTTTGCTGTGAGATTAAATTTATTGCAGTTGAAACGTCGCAAAATTGATAAATAATCATCACAACGCCAAACTCAAAAATATTTTCGTTCTTTTTTCTAGAAAATGTTTCCTTAAGAAAGGAGATACTTCAATTATAAGGCTTCCGAGAGTGTTTAATTTATTACATTTACGAATTCCTAATGATTTAACGTACTCGTTTTATATGAAATAACTCATTGTTTTGACTTTGTGTGACCTAATCTGCATCTTCTAATGTAACCTCCTCAGGTATATAGGCGGGGACTAAATTTTTTTAACTTTGCAGCAGTTAGACTTTCTGAACATGAACTATTATTTCATTACGAATCTTTTCAATGTTTTTTCTTTAATATCATTAAAAGCTTGCGTTAAGTTACTTATTGCTTCCAATATATTCTTTCTTAAATTATTACGCGTAACAGTTTTCAAAGATTTTGTTGAGCACTCAAACAACATCTCATTGTTACTCGACGCCATCTTTCTGTGTGTGTGTGTGTTTTGCAATTATCAGCATGCTCCATGTTTAATATTACATGCTAAAGCTTACAAATTACTATTTTTAAAATGCTATGAATTATATACAGCGAAAATAAAATACTTTTAGCAGATGACTTATGTAACTTTATAACAATTTATCAAAATCAATTGTATTCACATAATTGAGAATTATATGACACAGATTAGTATTCAGTAGTTCTGATTTTGGAGGGGGCCAGTTAACAGTTCTCAATACAACTTTTTAATGAAAGAAGCGTTTTCTTTCTCAAACAAAGCACATTCAAAGAGTATATGATGCCAACTTTGAAAGGAAGAGAAATCACATACGCATGATGAGTCCGAGATTTGTGTGTTTTTTTTTCCTGGCGTTAGTACCCCTAACGTCAGAGCGTTTATTTTTCCACATGCTCCAATGTATATTATTACATGTGTTAAGTATACTGTACAAGTAAATTTAATTAAACAAAAAATATATATATATATATATACACATAAGTACGTATCTATATATTATATAAGTTTACAGAAAACAAAAGTGATGTAGATAAATTATGAAAAACAGTTATTACTAAAATTCCTGAACTTTTAAATGTTTAATAAATTCCATGAAATATTGGGCATACTGGCCACTAACCAGTTTTTTCTTCTCCAGTTTCCAATACCCACCATTGGTCAAGATTCTTCTTATAAGCATGCTTCTGGCTGGCTCATATTTCTTGCAGTCATGATCTACATCTTGCACTGAAGAACCATCGCATTGGCAAATATTTGTATCCAGAATTTTAAAGCGATGAAGATATTCCCTTGTGCGTCCGTGACCAGTCAGTATTTGTACAAGAGTGTAGGACAGTACTACTGGTGATTCCAACCTATCCTTTATGGTCGGGAAGAATTCTCTGGTGATCGCACCTGTTTCAAAGAACAACCATATTTCCTGCCACTTTCTGAGACTATCTTCCTTGAGCAGTCTAGTGATATATGACAATGGAATTTTTGAAAATGCAATATCCAAATGTTCATCTTGTGAAGCCAATTTTGCTATTTCATCTGCTCTTTCATTTCCTTCATTACCAAATGAGCCTTTACCCATTGATATTTTTTTCTATGCGGAAATATTCTCGAAGAGCTACAATCTTACTCCGAATTTCCTCGACAAGTGAGGAATGTATCTTAAAATTGTTGATGCTTCAATGGCAATTTGACTGTCCGTGTTGATAAGTACTTTGTCACATACTTGTTTATTGGATATTAGCCGTTCCAGAGATTTAGCTATGGCAAACAATTCAGCTTGGTTATTTGAACAACAGCTTTGTAATCTGTATTGTCCTTCGTATCCTATTCTGTTATCCAAATAAACAATGAAGGCTGCACCAACATATTCACCACGTTTGCTCCCATCCCTGTAGATTACAATTTTATAAGGGTAGTCTTCCTCTTACTGCCTTACTTTTCTCATATTTCCTGGATGCTTCCAACTAGAGAACGGTGAAGGCAAATCTATATCTTTCTAAGTATAAAGCTGGTAGTCAACTTTTCCCCTTTCAAGAAGATATCGTGTTGCGAATTCTTTTATCTTCAGCTCAATTGTGACCATTTTTACAACCACAAGAGCAGCAGAATAAGAAATCGTCCTAAAACCCCTTATCATTCTTATTGCGATCAGCCTTTGGACTCTTGATAACTTTTTGACGTTATATTTTTTTGACAAGCTGTTGCACGAAACCGGAGCCGCATATGTTATGGTGGGAAGGATTGCGCCGTAGTAAATTATCTCAAGGGCGTCACTACCCAATCCCCAATAAACCTTGGCTGCTTTTCCCAATTTGTTCAACAAAGCTGGACAGTTATTCGTTATGTAGTCAATATGTTCTTTCCAATTAAAGAATTTATCAATTATTACACCCAGGTATTTGATCCTATCCACTTGTTTAATAGATTTTCCGTCATAAGAGATATGCAAATTATTATTAGAATGCCTTCTTGCCACGACCATATAAGAGGACTTTTCTGGATTGAATTTTAATTTTTTCTTTTTAGACCAGATTAAAATTTCTCTCAAGCTGTAATTCGCGAGCATTTCTATTTCAGCCATCTCCTTTCCCCAGATTATTAATAACAAGTCATCAGCAAATGCTACTGCTTTTACCTGAGAGGAAAAATTTATTTTTAATACTGAATCAAACATGATCGTCCATAATCCTGGGCCACAGCAAGAGCCTTGCGGGCATCCTTTGGTCACATTTTTAGAAACAAAGTAATGGTTAGTAAATGAAGTTGCTTTTCTGTCTGTGAAATAGTCCCGAAATAATAGATAAAGATTTCTAGGACACCGTTGCGATTTTAGTTTGGACAAAATTTCTGGCCACCATGCTGCATCAAAAGCCCCTTCCACATCTAAAGCTTCCACAAGCATTACTTTTCTTTTATTATTAAGATGTGTTTCTATTAATTCCTTTACTTCTAGTATTGCTTCCATGGTACTAGACTGATGTCTAAAACCAAACTGGTTAAGGCTCAGTCCTCCTTCAGATATAATTTGAGCTTAATCCTATCTATCATTAATTTCTCTAAAACCTTTCCTCCTACTGGTAGAAGACTAATTGGTCTGAATTTTTTGTAAGTATCTAATGTTTCCTTTCCTGGTTTAATTACTAATTTGATTTCTGAACGTTTCCATATTTTAGGAAATATCGCTCTTCTTAAGCATTCATTATACAAAGTCGTAATTGCAATGGGAAATAATTTAAAAACCTATTTATATATTTCAGTTGTTATGCCATCTAAACCCGGAGCCTTTTTATTCTTCATGTCATTAATAACTGATTCGACTTCATCTTTAGAAAATGGAATATCATCATCTGTTACAATTTCTTCTTTACTATTTAATCTTATAAAATTGTGTTCCTCACTATCATCCAATACACTGTCTTGAGGAATCAGTTTTTCTAATAAATACTCGTAAGTCTCTTTCAGATTTTCTGTATATCCTACATCTAATTTCTTTATTGTCGTAAGCTTCTTTCCAAGTTTCGATTTTAGCCTTCTTGATCATTTCACTATATACTTTTTTCATCTCATAATACCCTTTTTTCCGATTTTCCCTTAAACTTGGATTTATATATGTTCTTTGAAACAATCTTCTCTTCCTATTTACTAAGTTTCTCATTCCAGTCAATTCACTGTTCCACCAAGGAACTTGTTTTCCAAATTTTTTGTTTGTTTTAGTAATTTTTATGGAATTATTGCAAGCTTCCCTCAAAGTATTTATAAACATTCGCACAATTTTATTTAAGTTATCACTATTGTTTTTAAAAAATTCATCAAACAGTCAGTGTCGAGTAATTTAAAAAATTTTGTTTGAACTGATAACTGAAATTATTTTTTTATATTACCTTCATTAAGTTTGTAGATGGATCTCTTAGCTGTTGATTTACTTAAAAGTGTTGTTCCTTTTTCTAAATTAAATATTATTAAATTGTGATCGGATACACTCTCATCATCACCGACTTTCCAGTTCTTGACGAAACTAACAAAATTTTCTGTAGAAAGAGTTATATCTATATAACTTTCTCCATTAGAGGTTTGAAAAATAGGGATACCCATATCTTCATTTATTACATATAAAGATTCTTGCATCAAAAACGTTTCCAGTATTTGACCTCTATTATTTGATAATCTATCATACCAATAAGTTGATCGAGCGTTTGAATCTATGCAACAAATCATAGGCACATTTTTGAATTGATTCAGTACATTTCTAAATTTGTTCAAATCAATAATAATATCTCTATTGAAATCGAAATAGGCGCTAATTCCCATTAAATTGAAGTTTTTATATGTTAATTGCACCAGCACAAAATCTTCGTCTGATGCTTGTGAAACTAAAATCGCATCTATTTCTGTTCTTTTTATTACAATACCAGCTCTTTTAATATTAGATCCAAATTGATATACTCTATATTTACTAGGAAGTCCTGCTATTCTATTTTCCAAATTGTAGGGTCCTTGTATAAATGCTATGTCAAAATTTCTCGTTTCCATTAAGTTAGATAAATTAGCCATAGCTTCCGCGACTTTTGGCTATTAAGCTGTGTTCGGGATAAAGACGGTTTGGAGTTCCACCGTAGTAGTCTCCCGATGGGTAGCTCAGAGAAAAGATTGGTGCTATGATAAAACAGATATATTTCCACTGTAACTTCACTTTAACAAATGACAAATTGATGATGATGATGATGGTACGTTTAATTTGTTAGGTTTTACAAATGATATAACATACATAGAGTTGATGGCGGTGGAGATCGTACTCGTACGAAAACTACAGTGATACTAACTAACTTACATGACAACAGTACAGGGTAGCACAGGTCAAAGTTTGTTCGAAATTCTGATACAAAATGCTGGTGTGAACGAGTGTGTGTGTGTCTGTATGTACATATGTGCGTGTGTGTTTGTTTGCTACACAGATTCTTCTTTTCAACCTTTAATTTTACGGTGAATATTAAAATTTATAACTTACTGCTTTAATATTATTAAAAATATATCACTTGTACGTACCATACCGCCCACCAAATTTTAATATTATTACTTGGAAGGAGGATGTTCTGGATGGGTGATAGGTGATAGGGAAACCAGTTTAATGATCGAGCGCTTGTGATTACCGTGGGCTGTGCGAACCGTAACTACTCGCACCACGCCATCATGTCCAGGATGGACTTCCACGATTCTGGCTAACGGCCATTGTAGTGGAGAAGCGAGGGTGTCCTTAAGGAGGACAAGGTCACCTATCTGCACATTTGGAGTGATCTTAGTCCACTTTTTCCTCTGTTGTAGGGTATGGAGATACTCGTTTCTCCAACGATCCCAAAAGTTTTGGATCCGCTTGCGCAGCAATTGCCAGCGACTCAATAGGTTATCTGGTACATCAGAGACCGAAGTTTCAGGGATGGCCGCTAAAGGTTGTCCGATTAAAAAATGGCCAGGGGTGAGAGCCTGCAAGTCAGAGGGATCTGAAGACAGAGGCGAAAGAGGCCGAGAATTGAGGATGGCCTCAATCTTGGTGAACATCGTGGTTAGCTCTCTTTCTAAATACGGCTGATTACCCAGTGTCTTTAGTAACAGGGATTTAACAACCTTAATGTTAGCCTCCCATAACCCCCCAAAATGGGGTGTATAAGGAGGGTTAAATTTCCACTCTATTGCCTTCTGTTGACTGTAATTAATGAGCGCTTCTCGAGTCTCCTTAGTCGCTTGCCATTGGGCTAGTTCTTTGAGATAATGGGCAGCCCCTTTAAAATTAGTTCCGCAATCCGAGAATACTTTGGCCGGGACCCCTCTCCGGGCTATAAAACGGTCAAATGCGTCAAGGAAGCCTTCGGTGGAAAGATTAGGAACCACCTCCAAATGAGTTGCTTTGGTAGCAAAGCAAATAAAAAAGCATAAGTATGCTTTGATAAGGGGCGCACGCCGCCGAGACGTCTCCCGACATAGAAAGGGACCAGCGAAATCTACGCCGACATGATAGAAAGGTCGACACTCCTGGAGTCTCTCAGCCGGTAAGTCGCCCATATAGGTTGCTCTCGCTGCCTGGGATAGTTTGAGACAAGTTAAACACTTGCTTTTCCTCTGCTTTATTAAGCTTCTAGCAGCGGGAATCCAGTAATTCCGTTGAATTATAGACTGCAGTGTGGCGGGCCCGACATGTAAATGACTACGATGGAGGTAATCCACCAGTAGATTGTTGAAATGTGAGCGGCGTGGTAATAACAGCGGATGTTTCTGATGTTCCTTTAAAGAAGAATGTCGAATTCTGCCGCCCACCCTAACAAGCCCGTCTTGGGCGATAAAGGTGTTTAGAGAACGACATATTGCCACCGAAGGTGATGCCGATGAAGGAAGTGATTCTGCAAAGGCCTCAGGATAATAATGCCGTTGCAGCAGATAGATACATTTTTGATTAGCTTGTCGGAATTCACAAGCAGTAATAGGGCCTACCGTTTTGGTTTTCGATTTGCAAGTTTGTATAAAGCGTAACACAAAGGCCATGCTACGTACTAGAGTGACATAAGAGGAAAATTGTTCCATCCAAGAAACAATTTCTGGAAAAGTAGCTGTAGCTGCTAATACGGTTTTAGATAACTTAACTTCAGGTAATGTTGTAGAAGGGATATTATTATAAGGTGTTGCGGGCCACGAAGCCTCGCTCTGGCAAAGCCAAGGAGGGCCATTCCACCACAACGATGAATGGACTAACGCTGATGGGGCTAAACCTCTTGAACCCAAGTCAGCTGGGTTATCAGAAGTTGAAACATGCTGCCAACGGGCAACAGGAATCGTGTCTGTAATTTCGACAACTCTATGAGCGACGAATATTTTAAGATTTTGTGGAGGCATATTGAGCCAATTTAATACGATGGTAGAATCGGTAAAGAAGATATCCTCACTTGGAGAAGACATATGTTTTCTGAAACTACTGAGGGAGGAATATAAACGCGCTAAGAGTAATGCGCCTAATAATTCCAACCTAGGGATGGTAAGTGGCTTAACCGGTGCAACCTTAGTTTTCGCCTTAATCAGAAAGGTCTGAAAACCTGAGGAATGTTTAGTAAGGAGATAAATAGATGCGCAATAACCTCGTTCTGATGCATCGCAAAACCCTACTAATTTACAAGTTATGTCCTTAGCTACAGGTACAAAACGTGGGATCTTTATGTGGGTGATGTGGGGCAGGTCGTTAATAAGTGCCAGCCACGTTTGCTCTAGGTCTTCTGGAATTTGGGTGTCCCAATCAATTCCTGCTTGCCAAACATCCTGCAACAATAGTTTAGCTGCAAAAACTATTGGAGCGAGATAACCCAATGGGTCAAAAATACGAGCTATAGTTGACAAAATTGATCGTTTGGTCATAGCAGAGGAAATAATATCCTGCAGTTTATATGAATAAACATCCTCTTGGGGATCCCATTGCATGCCTAGAACTTTAACTACATGATCCTCACTTGAAGTGAGAGAGATGAGTGGGCTGGAAGACGGATTTTCACGAGCAATCACTTCTGAAGAATTACTAGCCCATTTGCTTAAAAGAAAACCACCACGAGACAGGAGATTAATTAGTTGATCACGTAGATGAACTGCTTCGGAAACAGAAGCTGCTCCAGTCACAATGTCATCCACATAGATATCGCCGAGTAATACTTCTGAAGCTTGGGGATAGGCATCACCTTCATCTATAACAAGTTGCTTGATTACACGCATTGCTAAATATGGGGAACATGCTAACCCATAGGTGATAGTGTTAAGAGCAAATTCCTCAACAGGGTCAGAGGGATCAGCACGCCACAGTATATGTTGGTATTTGCGATCAGCTGGTGCAACTAATATCTGCCGATACATCTTAACTATATCGGCAGTGAAGGCAATTCGATGGCGACGGAAATTAAGCAAAATAGAGGAGATATCTGCCTGAAGTTTATGGCCTACCAATAAATGATCATTAAGCGAACCGTTTGAGGTTTTGGCAGAACCATCGAACACTACTCGTAGCTTAATATCTGCCGCATCTCGTTTCACTACCGCATGGTGAGGGATGATATAATGAGCAGAGCTAAGTGCTCGACTCATATGATTCATTTCAAAGTATGTTTGCATGAAGGTCTGATAGTGTAGGCGTAATTGTGGATCCTTACTCCACCGATTTTCTAAATGAAACAAACGTTTCAGGGCTAAAGATCTACTATCATATCCTGGGTTGAATTCCTCTTTAAAGGGAAGAGAAACCATATATCGGCCAGATTCAGTTCGCTGATGTGTGTGCTGGAAATGGTTTTCACACTTCTGTTCATCAGCTGATGTGGGAATCGATTTATGAATTTCTTCAGTTTCCCAAAACTTCTTCATTATGTCTGCAATATTTGGCTCGCCAGATATAAATAAAGAGGTATGATTGGGTGGTGAACATGCACTGACAAACTGTCCAATCAATACCTTCCCGAAGATGGTATCCATAACTTGTGGCTGAGAGGGTTTAATAACAGATGGCAGACCAGGCACTACTTGAGCGAACACATCAGCACCCAACAATAAATCTATGGGACCCGGTTTCCAAAATTCTGGGTCAGCGAGAGTTAAACCAATATAGTGTTGGCGAACCTCAATGGGAACAGTCACTTGGGGAAGATAAGAGGTAATTGTGGGAACCACCACACCGTCCACTTGAAGTTCTACATTATTACTATCAACGGGGATTAAAGAGCAAGAGACTTTCCCTTTAACTCCTTTTAAACTCGTTTGTCCAATACCGGAGATGCCTTTTTTAAAGCTTACAGGTGTCAAGTGCAAGCGTTCAATGCATGGTTGAGATATAAAGGAGTACTGACTGCCACAGTCAATCACTAGGCGAACTGGTTGGTAATGACCAAGGTGATCCCTAATGCGAGCTAGAGCCGTGCCTAACAGCACTTCAGTATTTTCATTAGTGATGGGGGTCAAGGCCGAGCGATCTTCAGTACCAGGGGGGGCAGGTGTATTTGAAATAGTAACTGCTTGTTGGGTAGGTTTAGCAGGAGTAGAAAAATGCAATGTGGTATGGTGACGACGATTACATTCTCGGCAAACATTTCTTGAGGTACATTGGTTGGTGCGATGACCAGGATGCAAACAGTTTCTGCAACCAGACCACTCGCTTAATAACTGGTATCTCGCCGCAGGGGATTTCGATTGGTAAGTGGGGCATTCCCTCAATATATGAGGCTTAGTGCAAACAAAACATGACAAACGTTTAGATTTGGTAGCATCAGACGGAGATTTTACTTCAACTCCCTTATTACTAGATGTTGAAGCAGAGGACGTTTGAACAACCAAGGAAGTGTCGGATTTCCTTGAAGTCAGGCTGGTCCCCCTTGGTGGAAATTTGTTTGGTGTGCTCAGGCAAGTGGAAGCTTTCGGTGGCGTTGATTCATCTGAGGGAGGATTAGCCAAAGCTAACGAATTGCAGCGACTTTGTACGAAAGACATAAGTCTAATAGCAGTTGGGAATTCAACGTTCTCCTCCATCATACAAATCTCAAAAGGCTCTCTGGTAACCGAGTCCAAACATCTTACAGCTAATTCGAACAAAATATATTCACTTAAATCGTTTATCTTCAATTGGTTAAGGGATGTGATATTCTCTCCTACTACTGAGAGAAACTCTTGCAAGGAAGAAAAAGATGACTTCCCTTGTAGTGGCTTAAAATTTATAATTTGATTTAAATAGGAATGCGCTAAGCGCCTCCTATTGTTAAATTGCGTATTCAGAGCTGTCCAGGCCTGTTCATAATTCTCTGCGGTTAAGGGGACAGATTTGAGAGCAGAGAGAGCGCGCCCACTCAAAGAGCCCAATAAGAAGTGATATTTCTCCATGGGAGTGAGTGAGGCGTCACTATGCACCAAAGAAGTAAATGTGTCTCTAAACATGGGCCATTGTTTCAATCGACCATCAAATTGGGGTAACTTTATCTCAGGCAAGTTTCGTTGTGAAACTCGAGAAGTACAGGCACCAGTAACATCACTATTGGATATAGATTTAGACATTGGTTTAGTAAATAAAACATATACCTCACAGCATTCCCGATAGTATCTTACAATAGCCTGCTGTATTGTGGTGTCCTCGTCAGAGGGAAAAATGCTTTCCGAACCCTTCAGTAAATATAACTCCATTAATCGGTCCCAAATTGTCTTAAAGTTCTCATAGACCGTGTCCAAAGATCTAAATGCTCCTAAGAACCTGTTTTCAGCACGGCTATCCTGACCCGCAACTGCTGCTCTGGCCTCATCTACAACTGATTTAATTTCTTTTACTATTGCGGTTAATTTTTTACGCCCTAAGGTGATTTTTTGGTCAATGGTAAGGGTAGGAATATCGCTAGTAGGAGCGGAATCGGGTGGGTTGGTAGTTGCCATGATAAAGGTATAATTTATAGAAAATTATGATAAAATATCAATTCAAGAATTATTCAGAATTTTGTAAGTGATGTATCTGCAAATTAATAAAGCAGAAATTAGTTGTCAACATAAATAAATTAGGTTAGTGGGCGAAGTCAGAAATACAAGTGTTATATGTACATATAATAGATAAATATTGGCTGATGGATGCCAAAATGATAACCATAAATAATCTGATACCTGAGAAATGATCCACCTATATTAAATGAGATGTACTCAACTTATATTGTTTATAAATTAACTCATAATTAATTCCTATAATCATCAATAGAATGAACGAACATTTAAAACATGAATAGCTAGAAAACCTGCAACAGCACATACAAACAAACTTAGAAATCAATCTGTATACATACAAAGTAACGCTCAATTTTGAAATGTTCATAAATTAACTGAAACTCATTCTTTAAAAAACGGAAAGAATATAATTAAACATAAGCAAAGCTGAAAAGTTGGTTAAACAAAATTTACAAAGAGATTTACGAAAAAAACAAACTATTTTACAAATAAACCAAATCCGATATTTAATTCTGATTGCTTGTAAACATCTATCAAATGAAGTTGGTATTAATAAAGTGAAAACCAGTCTATATTCTTATAATAACTTTTTTTTTTTTTTAAATACTGGTTGAAAAGTAAGAATTCAAATAAATGTTAAAATAAAATTATTTTCAGATGAATTTATAGAGAAAATATTCAACAAATTATGTAACCTACGCACCAAAATAAAATTTAATTAATCGCAATTTGAATGACCTGTGCTAATTTATTGCAATACACTTTTGAATAATATTGAAAATAATCTATGAATATTTACGCAAAATGCTGAAGTTAATTTTCTCTTTTATTAAAACATAAATTAATTTAAATTGATGGAAGCGATGAGTTGACCACTAGAGCCATAGTTGATTTGTTGAAAGTTTGTAGGTCAGTCTGTATGACTCATTACGCAGCACCCAATGAGAATCCACTAAACGTAATAAATGGTAATAAAGAATACCTGAATTTTCCTTCAAAATATGATTTTAACAGTCCAGTATGATGATCACTATTCTTGAAAATATTTTAAAATATTCCAGTTAGGTTGATGAAAACTTCAGAATAGTATTTCAATGTTCCCCCACTCTGAGAACGAAATCTTCATAAATGTATTATAAGGTGATGCAGATTGATGGCCAAAATCTTTAATGGTGTTTTAAATTATTTAGAACAGAGCACCAATTTTAAAATATCCAGAACGGAGGACCAAAATGTTCGGGATAAAGACGGTTTGGAGTTCCACCGTAGTAGTCTCCCGATGGGTAGCTCAGAGAAAAGATTGGTGCTATGATAAAACAGATATATTTCCACTATAACTTCACTTTAACAAATGACAAATTGATGATGATGATGATGGTACGTTTAATTTGTTAAGTTTTACAAATGATATAACATACATAGAGTTGATGGCGGTGGAGATCGTACTCGTACGAAAACTACAGTGATACTAACTAACTTACATGACAACAGTACAGGGTAGCACAGGTCAAAGTTTGTTTGAAATTCTGATACAAAATGCTGGTGTGAACGAGTGTGTGTGTGTCTGTATGTACATCTGTGCGTGTGTGTTTGTTTGCTACACAGATTCTTCTTTTCAACCTTTAATTTTACGGTGAATATTAAAATTTATAAGTTACTGCTTTAATATTATTAAAAATATATCACTTGTACGTACCAATCGTATTGAAAAATATCAACATTATCTCGCGGATATACATCCTGGCGACAACACCCTTTGGAAAACAACAAAACAGTTATTAAGGAAACCTACAATTATACCGACTTTGCACAGCAATGACAAAATTATAGCCTCCGATCCAGATAAAGCTAATGAATTTGCAAATTATCTAGAAAACGTGTTTACCACTACTCACCATCAAGATAGTATAGAAGAGGAAGTAAGGGAATACTTACTTGATTCCATTTCAACAGCTGAGTTACCTCTTGAGTACATTACCCCTAACGAAACAAGTGATGTGATCGAAAACATTAAAATTAAGAAATCTCCTGGTCATGACCAATTACCAGCAATAATATTTAAAAAAATTACCACAAAAGCTATAGTATTAGTAACATCCATCTTCAACAGCTGTCTCCGGATAGGGTACTTTCCAGCTACATGGAAACAGGCTGAAGTAATAGTTTTACATAAACCAGGAAAAAATCCGAAATTAATCGAGAGCTATAGACCGATTAGTATATTACCAATTTTATCAAAAATATTTGAAAAGTTAATTAAAAAACGATTGGTGACGTTCCTAACAGAAAACAATATTATCCCGGACTTCCAATTCGGATTCCAAAATAAACACTCTACTATACATCAGGTTATGAGACTGCATGAAACCATAGTTAGAGGCTCTGAAAGAAAAGAACACACATTGGCTGCATTTTTAGATTTTCAACAAGCCTTTGACAAGGTATGGCACCATGGTTTAATGTACAAAATGAGGAAAGCTGGTTTTCCAAGATATCTATTTGAAATAATCTGCTCATTTCTAATTGGCAGAACATTTAAAGTTAGATTAAATAATTATTATTCGACATTAAGAGCAATACATGGTGGAACACCCCAAGGATCTGTACTATCACCAATCCTGTTCAACCTTTATCTTTCTGATATCACTTCTGTGCACATTCCTGGTTCCATAGCCCTCTTTGCAGACGATACAGTGGTGTATACTCAGCACACAGACATCATCGATGCTCAAGAATCTCTTCAAGAGAGTTTGCAACTCCTACTGGACTATTTCAAGAAATGGAGAATAATACTGAATATTAATAAATGTGTGCCACAAATATTCACCCTAAGGAGGCCAAAAGAACCACCTCAGTTATTATTTGGCAAACATTTACTGCCATGGAACAGAAAAGATGAAGCAATAAAATATTTAGGTATATATTTAGGTCGCCGATTAATCTTTAATTATCACATCAACAAAAAACTGACAAAAGTTCACGCCAGATTAGCTCTCCTATATCCAATCATTAACAGAAAATCTAGACTGAAATCAGAATGCACGTTGCTCTTATATAAGTCTATCCTTAGACCCTTACTCTCATATGGAAGCGAAATCTGGGGTGCATCACCTACAAAATTACAAAGACTCCAGGTATTTCAAAATAAAATCCTGAGAATAGCAGTAAATGCTCAGTGGTTCATACGAAACAGTCAACTTCACAGAGACTTAGGGCTTTCAACAATTCAGGAATTTATTTATGAAAAATTTAAAAAATATCACAATAATCTGATTAACGTATCTGGAGCAGTTAAATATAAAATCGGATCACGTTCAGAGCAGCTCCGACTGAAGCCTCGTCTTCTGCAAGATATAGTGAAGTTTTAAAAAAGTGGATTAATGATAACAGTGCATCTCATTCGATGTAAATAATTATCTGAACTCTCAATGATCTTTATTACTTAATCATTTTATTCTGTCCTTATGAGTGGTTATGGAAGCTTCGCTTCCTTTGCCATTGTATGACTATTTAAAAATACCATGTATAACATAATGTAATATTGAGCTGGTAATAAAATAAAATATATAAAAAAAAAAACTATAATACTTCTACATACTTTCCTAAAAATCAGACTGAGCCATAGCGAAGTGTGGCCGGGTTAGCTAGTGGTTATATAAAAGTGAATGCCTACGTACGTGCTATAAATCTACTGAGTTTAAAGAAAATCCGGTTGGAGAAAATTGTGAACAACTGAAAAATAAAGTGTCATTTGACATTCGAGTTTAAAGATTTTGACTGCATTCTTTGTGCTCACACAAATCACACAAATGAAAAATTATTAAGCTGCAACTTTCTGCAATTTTTTGTTTAGAATTTGCTGAAAACACACACCAGTTTCTTAAATGAAAACAAATCTTCCTACTTCCTCTTTTGCGCTAAAACGGAAGTACTATTTCTATGGATAGTACTGAGTACTAAGGTCCCCTGAGCACAATTTTTTAGAGAATAAAATATCCCAAAAATTAAAAATTGCAGAAAACTTAAACTTGATATACTATTAAGGTACCATCACGCCAACTGACACGAAAATTTCGTCAATATGTATTTTCCGGAAGCGTTTACTTTAAATTCTGCACATCAATTAAACACATTAAAGTCTTTTAAAACTTTTTATCCTGAAACACATCCTGAACCTTTTTTCAGGAATTGTGGTGATTGTGTTCCGCAGACGTGGAAAAATCAGCAAGGAGATATTTTCTATGATAGTCTGCTTCATTAGTGATCACGGGCTGGTTTCAGACGTTCGCCCATCATGTTTTGATGTGTGATAACAGACGTATAGCATGATCACAAAATGAAGCCGCTGATCATGCACAAAAATCTCTAATGATTTCACCAGAAAAATTTATTTTTTTGGGGAAAGTGCAAGGTTAAGCTTCACCCCACACAAAAAATGCAAGTTCAATTTAGAAATTCACAGTTGCATTACACATAAAACAATGCAGTAATGGAATTACTTCAAGGAAATTGTTTAAAAAAAATCGGTTAAAAGCTAAGTAACAATTTTACCGATTAAGTTTCTGAATTATTCTACAGATGTCTTCGAAAACGGCACCAATGAGTCTTCTTCAAACTTGGAATGCTTTACAGCGTTCTGTTTTGGAGCATCCATGGATGTCGGGTTTAGTTGAGGGTTTGATAAAGGAGTTTCTCTGTGACAAATTCAGGTAGATCGCTGGGTCCTAGGAACTAACAAATAAACTGTACTCCCCCCCCCGGACTATATTGTATGCAATATATTAAGGGCAACTAAACGATTAATAAAAATTCCTTATTTGTAGAAAAATGGTGTCAATTAGAATAATAGTAAGTACAAGTCGTGTGAATATTTCTACCAGGTTTTGTTTCTGACCAGGATTCAAACTAACCTAGAAGTGGAATGCAGATGTGCATACGAGTATGTGCCTTGCAACCAACAAAACTGAAGCTCTTACAAAAACGAGGGATGATATTTGTAAAGAATGCTTTCTTTATGTTTGCAATCATCATTTTGTTGAACATTTCTCGATTGCTACAAATTTTTATCATTTTTACGATTTAGCCTAAAAATAAGATTTCCGAACAATTGCAAAGAAATAGATAGAATTCACTTTGAATCTCACAGCTGATCTGCTATTTTTCCCATTTCCTTTAGCTCATTCAAACGCTTCATATGTAACAAACACGTTTTTGAGATATTTTGTTTTTTTATTAATATGAACAGAAGGAATTGTTTGAGGCGGCCAATTGATCGATATCTGATGGGGTACCGCGGGGTAGTTAAATATGGCTTCAGAAGCCACAAACCTGGACACAGAGCCCAGGTCTCTCACTCCTTCTCTCCCTCTGTCCCTTCACCTCCTTGTCATCCTGTGTCACCCTACACCAGCTCGGCCGGCCGCCTAGCCAGAGGGGGGAACACCATCATCGTAACTGATCTCTTTCTAGTAATTATAGCAAATATCAATAACTAATAACCAAGCTGTTTGATTTTTCTTTTTGCAAAATTAAATTATACAAATATCAGTGAGGGGGGGCGATAATAAAATCAGCTGACAGTCCGGGCAAATATAAACAATAGAAATCCGGTGTGAAACACTCACATGACTTTCTCTTGCTGATGTCATGACAAACCTTCTTTAAACTTGAAATATTATCAAAATATATACAGAGGCGATGGGAGCACAAGTACGTAACTAGGCAGGTATAGCAGTGTTGACATTATAGTCCAGAAGAGAACGCCACAATACTGTAAACACTACATTTGAAATTTAATGTCGCAGATACGTCACAACACCCTAAAATCAATATTTCCAAAAAAACCTAACGAACGAAGAAAGTGATGAGTGCAGTTAATTGGCCAAGCTTAAAGGATATTGTTGTAACCGTTTTCCAGAAAATTCCAAAAAAACTCAAAATCTTTTTTCTAAAGATGTACTACCGGGGAACTGATTTTCTTCAAGTCTGGAATTCTAGCAATGCATCTAATATATGTTAATATTATATAGGTGGCAGAACCATACATTGTACTCAAGTGGTACACTAGAGGAAAGCATGACGCTACTGTTCTCCAGAATCAATTTTCCTGAGAAAATGTTTCAACTAAAAAAGTGGGTATTTATGCAGTAGATAGTAGGTACACCAAGTTTAAAGAAAAACATTGGATCCGTTTTCAAGAAAATTGCGAAAAACTGAAGAAAATGCAGTAAAGTCCGGGCAAAATTCCGGGTTGATGTATTTGCCCGAAACCTTCTTGCCTGATGCGGCGATGTATCTAAACGGATTACCAAGTTTGAACTGCCTGTGACTATTCGTTTTTGAGATATGGTATTCAACACACACACACACACACACACACACACACACACACACACAGACTATTCTCTAAAAACATTTTTTTCGAAATTAAGGGACCTCGAAACTTATATTTCCGGTAAAAAGTCAATTTCGATAATTTGTCACGATCGCAATACTTCCTCTTACACTAATTATTACAATTCTAATCGACAAATTTTCTTCAATCATGACACTTACCAACCGTGCAGTTTTCCTTAACAATATTCGCTGTGGGGGAAGCGTATATTACACCCATCACTTTTTACTAGCAAATAAACTGTAGCCAGAGTTTGTTGAATCAGAGATATTTTCCATGATAGCCTGCTTCTTTTTGTGGTCATCGACCGATTTGTTGAATGTTACTACATGATCAGTGAACCATATGGCAGCGCACCTAATAAAATCAGAAACTGTTTTTTTTTCAAATTTATAATTCTAGCAATGCAGTAATGGACATAAACATTACATAGACAGCAGAACCGTAAATTATAGTGAAGTGGCACTTTAGAGAAAAAGTTTAACATTACACTCCAGCACTGCTTTCTCTCCAGAACTTTCCAAGGAAAATATTGTAAATAAAAGTGGTAGGTGCTTTAGTTATGTACTTCCAATGTTCGGACCGAGATGTATCAAGTTCCTGCGATTTTTCGTTATCAGGATATTTTGTACCCTTACAAACAGACGTATCCTTGCCAACAATCCGCTATTTTTACTTTCTCCTACTCTAGTAAGGGGAAATATCGTAATCACGTCAAACTTTCGGCATCGAGTTTTCATAGATAATACAATCTGAAGGCCCAGTGAGTCCAAAAAAGTGGTTTTTAGAAAAGTGTCTACGTGTAAGAGAACAGTATAGCTCAGACAAGTAAGAGAACAGTATAGCTCAGACAAGTAAGAGAACAGTGTAGCTCAGACAAGTAAGAGAACAGTGTAGCTCAGACAAGTAAGAGAACAGTATAGCTCAGACAAGTAAGAGAACAGTGCAGCTCAGAACAAGGAAAAATCTCAGAAAATTCAAACTTGATATTCCGTTTTAGATATATCACCATGGGAAGCGACCGGTCAAAATCCGGAAATACTATTTTACTGATTTTTTTTTTTACTTTCTGTTACTCCTAGTAAGAGGAAGTATTGTTATCGTGTCAAATTTTCGATATCGAGTTTTCACCGGAAATACCGTTTTGAGGTCCACTTAGTCCAAAAAGCGGTTTTTAGCTAATGGTCTGTATGTATGTGTGTGTGTGTGTGTGTATGTATGTATGTATGTATGTATGTATGTAAACAGCATAGCTCAAAAACAAAAAACTGTGGAAAGTTGAAACATGATATTCCGTTTAGGTATCACTATGGGATCTGACAGTACGTTACAACCGGAAGTACCACTTTACGATTTTCTCAAAAATGGTTCCGACGATTTTCTTTAAACTTGTTATATCAACTAGATATACAAAGAGCTACAACTTAGTACTAAATGATTTTTTTTCACTTTTTCGCGATTTCATCAAAAATGCCCCGACGATTTTCTTAAAACTTCCTATATAAACTACACATTTAAAGATCTACAACTTTTATTTAAAACATTTCTCTGGGAAAATTCATTTAAGAGCACTTCTGGAGGAAGGGTGGGGTTATGTTTTTCTCTGAAGTGCTATCATAGTTGATTATACAATTCTATCATCCAAACAAAATTAATTAGAAATAAATGGATGGCCAAAATTCCGAGTTTCAAGGAAATTAGTTAACCGGATGTGCGCTTTTACTGAACAGTTTTTTTCAGTTTTCGTCGAATTTCATTAAATTTGGTACACAAACTATAAAATTTGTCAATTATAATTTTGAGAACTGGAGTAAGAGAAAGTGTGAGTGTTTCACAGCAGATGTTTTTCATTTATTTTGTGATTTTTTCGAAAATAGATTCTCTAAACTAAGTAAATTAACTACACGTACAAAGAGCTACAACTTTTATTTGAAGCATTTCTCTGGGAAAATTCATTTAAGACGGAGGGGTGGCAGTTCTTTTTTTCTAAAGTGCTATTTCAGTTTATTATACAATTTTATCACTTAAATAATATTAATTAGAATTAAATATTTGCCACAATTCCGTGTTCGAAGAAAATCGGTTGAACGGAAGTGTGTTCTTACTGAACAGTTTTATGCGTTTTTTCCATAAAAATACCGACGGATTTCATTCAATTTGTTACAGTTACTATGAATTCAGAGATCTAACACTTTTATTTGAAACTTTTCTTCCGAGAAAGTTGATTTAAGAAGTTATGTTTTCCTCAAACAAGTCATTTTATAAAATTTAGATTCTCCGATTGATACAAAAATTGAAGACAAACAAACATTTAGTTAAAAATAATAAGTTTGAAAATATGTCTGTTAATTCTGTGGAAACTACAGTAAGAGAAAGTGTCGTGTGAGTGTTTCTCAACAGATTTTTTTTCTTTATGAGAAAATTACTACTTTGATTTTCTTAATAAATCATATTACTTAGTTCCATACTTTATTGCATAACTCAGTAAAATTCCAATCGATTAGTATCGATTACTAATAAATAATATAATCCGGCTATTAAACTCGTTTTTCTTTTGTTTTTGGTTCCAACATTTTTCTTTTTAAAAACATTTACATTTTTCTCCAGATGATATTTCATTCAGCTATTTATAAACACAGATGATTGTGATTTAGTTAGCATTGCTTTTTTCGTTTGTTTTATTTTTCTTAAAATCAAGTAATCATTTTATATATATATATATAGGGTGTGAATGGCGTGATAGTGTCAATAACCTGTGTGCATGATTCACAAGGCGGATTAATGTGTTTCAGGTTTTTATCAGTTTTTACAGAGCTACGTTTCCATACAATTTATAATGATCTGTTTGGGCTTTTAAAAGATTTTTTTGTTTGTTATAAACGTAAAATATACGTTTATTCCAATTTTAGATAATTAAGCCATGCAATCACAGGTGCAGGTTTGTGAGTACGATTATTATTGTTTAAGTGAAATTAACGCAGACTTAAAGTGTGTTTTTATATCGACAAACATTTGAACCCAAACGTTGATCATTGTTCCCATTTATACATTATAATATGGTACGAAACTTTCGCGCCATTTTCCCTGACTGCAGTTAATGCAATTACATATTGACATATTTTCTTTAAAACTGGATATTTTTATCTGGGTCAAACATAGACCCAGAGGTAGTACAGGTTACAGATACCTACCGAAGGCAGCTAATATGCATTGTTCACACCTAAATCTAGGGATGGGGGCTAATGATATCAAACAAACCAAGAAATGTATTTGAACTCACCTTCATAAATTCCTCAGAACCCTAGTCAATTTATTTTGGAAAACAAAGTTTAAAATAAAAGTGATACGTTTATATCTGTGAAGCAATATGCAAGCCTTAAGCACGTTTATATCTGTGAAGCAATATGCAAGCCTTAAGCACGTTTATATCTGTGAAGCAATATGCAAGCCTTAAGCACGTTTATATCTGTGAAGCAATATGCAAGCCTTAAGCACGTTTATATCTGTGAAGCAATATGCAAGCCTTAAGCCAATCTTTGGAGATGTTTTTCAAAAAAGCGCAGAAACAATAGAAAAAATTAGTAAAGCCGCATTTCCTGTTGACGGATTTAGACCAAATCTTCCATATTGAAACTTCCGTCTCACTTTCGGAATATCTAGTTTCAGCACCCTGCGTTTTTCGTTGTTTTAGATACTTTGTTCCCACCCTGCCAACAGGGTGTATTGCGATCGTGCCATATTTTTTAGGATTTCTAGTTTTCACCAGAATTACACAGTTTTGAGGTCTCCAGAGTCGGAAAAGAGTATTTTTTGAAAATATCTGTGTGTGAACTGCATAGCTAAAAAAACGAACAGTCGTAGCTAGATCAAACTTTGCATTTGGGTATCACCATGAGACCTGACAGCAACTTATCTCTTAAAATTCCTCATCATGGATTTTACAGCTTCCTCGAAAAAAAAAATCCAGCGATTTTCTCCAGATGTTTTGATTTGAAACATTTCTCTGGGAAAATTCATCGGAGGAAGTTTTCCTATAAAGTGCCAATTTAGTTCATAATACGAATCCTTCATCTAAACGATATTAATTAGAATTAAATATGTAGCAAAAATTTCTAGTTTGAAAATGCTCGGTTGACCGGAAGTGCATATTTACTAAACAGTTTTTTTCAGATTTCTACGGTTTTCCCCCTTCAAAACATCGACGGATTTCATCAGATTTGTTATACTAACTATTAATGTAGAGATCTATCACTTTTGCATCAACTTTTTTCGAGAAAGTTCGTTTAAGGTTTTTTACGGGAAAGGGGGTTTTATTTTAAGTGTTAAAATTCTCCCATTTATACACAAACTAAATATCTAGTAAGAATTATATGTGCGAGTGTTTCATATCGTTTGTTTCGTATTCAGGAGCTCTCAAAACATGTATTTCCCAGAAAACTCAATTTCTAAAATTAGTTTATACTCGCCAAAGTAAAATGGGCAAAAACCTTAGCTAGACAAGCTATACACTGCCCCAGTACACATCCCAGGAAATTATTTTCGGACGGTTCAGAGGATGCGGCAATGTTAAGGGTTCCTCCTAAAGTGCTACTTCAGATTCCAAGTTTGAAGAAATCAGTTAATCGGGAAATCCGAGTTGGCAGAATAGATTCCCTGAATTGTTTAGGAACTTTCTCGAAAACGGCCCAACCAGTTGTTATAAACTTGGCATGATAACTGCACAGATGTGAACCAACACTTTTATTTCAAACATATTACAGGAGAAAACTGATTTTCGCAGAGGTTCTTGCGAATCTGTGAGTTAGGTGAGCAGTTACTTTGTTGCTGGGCTGCAATGTAGTCACATTAAGGTAGACCTTATGATGTACAAACTAGCCCCCTACCACTGCTAACATGTTTCATGAGCCAAAGCTAAAGTCAAAGTTCCAATAGTGAGATAACCTGCCAATCAGAAGGTAATATGAGAAAGTCGTGCGAATGTTTCACATCACAATTTGACTACGATTTTATAATTATTGTAAACTCTATTGGGGTTAATGGAGGCAGGGTTACCAACAAAAATTTTGGCACGTTTTTGACCCACTAAGGGGTGCTCAATATTAGTAAAGCCCAAATATAAACGGTGTGCGAAGCGGGGACGCCAGATGAAGGAGGCAGTTGTTTCCTCGGCCTCTGTTTCATTTTATACCCCCTCACCACCATTTCCGCCGTCCCCACGCTCACTCTCTCTCTCTCTTCCATCGCTGCCCCTTCCTAAAAAGAGAGAAGAACTTGTAAGGGGGGAAATCCAGAGGGATATAAAGAGTTTTAGGCCTCTGAATGGTGTTTTAGGACTCCAGTTTGACGTCACTGCTGACGTCAGTAAGGACACGTGTATGTCCTGATGACCCAAATTCTGGGCCAGTATCCGACACGTGTATCCAAGATCCACCACCTCTCTCTCCAGGCATCCACTTCCCCCTGTCACTGTTTCAGCCCTATTAACAAACCCTTTCACTGGTGGCACTGCTGTACCTCCATGTTGAATATAACCCACCAGTCATCCTTTCAGTACCTTTCTGAATGGAGCACAACCTCCTTTTTGTAGGAAGTGGAGGGGATGAGTGTGAACCTACATTCATACAAATTTCTCCCTCATTTCATGAATTAAGAATTTTTGTTTCAAAAAATAAAAAACTAGAAATTTACTATCATAACTAAGTTTTGTTTCAACTTATTTTCTTAAAAATTTTCAAAATAATAATTTACCGTTTATAAATCAGATATAATAATTATTTAGTTTCCCTCACTGCTGGTGGAATATTACATTTGGGTCAGATTTTCGTAACAGAATTTTCACCGAAACTACATACAAGTGAACTTTCATAAAATAGTACCGTGTGTATGTGTGTCAATGTACAGCAGCTGTTTATTGAACTGTTACTTCAAAAATTTATTTTGTTCTGGGATGATCTTCTTTTGTAAGGAAGGATCAAGTGTTTAATGAAAATTATATTATTTTTCAGAAAGTTTCTATGAGTTGTAAATTAGTGGTGACATATTTCCAGTTGCCTAATACTTTTGCAAACTTTTGAATATTCAAATCTCTTGATGGAAAACCTGATAGAATTTCAGATTTGAATATTCTGTGATTTTCTCTTTTGCGTAATAATCTCTCACCTACACACAAATGTATTTTTCGTCATCAGGATGCCTCAAACAGATTCCCTAACACCTAATATTCCCTAATATTTGTAAAATCAGTTTCCTATAAATATAATTACATACAAAAGTAATCGGATTAATGTGAGTATTAATGCGCCAATATTAAAGAAAATTGTCAGAGCCGATTTCCGGAAACATCATGGAGAGAAAACTTGGTATGAAACACTCACAGGCCTTTCTCTTACTGCAGTTTTACAAACTTGTAGTTGACCAAGGTTCTTCAAACTTATAATTTTCATTAAATGTTCATCTTTTTCAAATTTGATATGAATGGGAGAATTTAAATTTAATAAAATGACTTTTTGAAGAAAGCGTAACTTCCCCCTTCCTGGAAACGACTTTGAATAAACTTTCTCGGGAGAAAGTTTGCACCGAAAGTGAAGGTCTCTGTGTTCGTAGTTAGTGTAGCAAATATAATGAAATTCGTCGGTTTTTTTATGGAGAAAATCGTAAAAAACTTGAAAAACTGTTCGGTAAAAACGTACTTCCGGACAAGCGATTTCCTTCAAATTCGGAATTTTCGTAAAATATTGTAAACTAATTAATATTATTTATTTACATGATAGAACAGTATAATAAACTAATACAACACTTTAGAGAAAAACATAAACCCTTCTCTCTCCCAAAAGCCCCTTAAGTGTAAATTCTCGGAGAAATGTTTCAAATAAAAGTTGCAGCTCTTTCTACAGTTTCTTAACAGCTATGTGTAAGCTGATAAATACAGTTTAAAGAAAGTCGTTAGAGCGTTTTTTGAGAAAATTGCATAAAACTTAAAAACTGTTGGGAAAACTGCACTTCCGTTCAACCAACTTTTACAACTAAAAGAGGTTAGGATTGTATAATAAACTAAATAAAAAAACACTTATAGGAAAACAAAATCTCTGCCCTCCCGCAAAAGCCGCTTTAAATGAAATATTCCGAGACATGCTTCTAACAATACTTGTGTAGTTTAAAGAAAATCGTTAGAGCCATTTTTGAGAAAATTGAAAAAATAAAAATTCAGTAAAGTGATACTTCCGGTTGAACAATTTTGACTGGTAAGTTCCTGTCAGATCCCATGGTGATACCACACGAAATGTCAATTTTGAAATTTATACGATTTTTCGGTTTTTAGCCATGCTTTTCATATGCACAGACCATTTTCTAAAAACCCCTTTTTTGGACGCTGGAGTCCTCAGAACAGGGATTTCCGGTGAGAACTCGTTATCGATAATTTGACGATTACAATACTCCCTCTGGGTGGTGAAGTTGTTCGCGTCCGAGGTTGTTCTCACGTGCTCCCTAAGTGTCCAACTAAACGAACAACATCAATTGCCAGCGCAGCCAATGTTCTTTTATACGGGGCCACGCAGCGCAAAACGGCTGAATAGCCGAAGTCGTATTAGAGAAAAAAAACAAAAAATACTTTCTGCTCGCGCGGCAGACACCCAAGGCGAGATGGCAAGTAGCGAGTAAAAAACAAAAATGAATGATAATGCAAAACAAATGAAAACGAGACTTACCCTTTGGTGACGGTGAGTGATGAATCGACGAAGGGCTGACTGAGAAAGGAAGAAGTGGCGTATGTGTGTGTGTGTGTGGGTGCGTGAGTGGCGAAAGAAAGGAACTCAGGTCAGCGTAGAAGGCTTGGAATGCTCCTTTAAAAGCGGATGATGCCGTTGTTGAAGCGGCGGGAGATGGCGAGTCCACTAAGGCGCAGGTGAAGTAGCCTCGTGAAGGTGATGGCGCGGAGAGATGAGTCGAGATTAGTAGAGATCAAATAATTTTGAAAGAGCGAGGCAAAGTTAATCCCTCAAAGGTGCCGCGACCTAACACTTTCTCTTACATTAGTTAGAAAAAAATTCAGTAAATCGCATTTCGGATATTGAGTGAACAGATGAGTTGATGTGTAGCTGTCGTACAGTATAGACCTGTTACTTTTGCTCTGTGATTTTTATAATTTTTAATACGGTTCTAGAAGTCTTTTTGGCTCGTTTTTTTGCGGAAGTGTGCTGCAATACTTTCTTTTTAACTGTGTGAAGTTTCGAGGATTTCTATCGAGTGGTTTTTCCACAATTAACAATTTATAGCTAAACATTAACTAGAATACTACAGCTACTTCGATATTAAGCTTTTGGACTTTGAGGGAGGGGAACAGCCTACTCGCCTGCTAGTAAACAAGATTGTGGTCATCTGACTGAGTGAGTGCACATTCTGTCTCTGTCTCTTTTTAATGTTTCCACTACACTGTTACCATCAGCTGGTCACTGTTTATTTTTCTATAAAGAGCTTACAATTTTTACAACTGTTTCAGTTTATTCATGTTATTTACTTATTTATGTTTTCAATTCTTCATTTCTGAATTTTGTTCATTTATTTTCATCATTGTTATTGCAATCCAGTTATTGTTATCCATGGAATGCCTCCTAAAATAGATAATTCATCAATAACTGGTTCACAAAATAACCCAAAACGAGTTAGAAGTTCACCAGAGTTGTATTTAAGTAAGAATAGAGAAAGAATATGGCTTCTGCTATATCTTTGTATGATCTTAATGCATTAAAATCTGATTTAACTAAGGCTATTATGCAAAACATTGATTTATTTGACGTCAAACTCTCTAATTTAGCGACAAAAGAGGATTTACATGCTATTTCTAATGATGTTAAAAATCTAAAAGAGGAAAATCAACTTCTTAGAAGCGAAATTGTCCATCTCAAAAATATCTATGATAGGACAGAAAAATCTATAGAAAGCTTAGAATTAAAATCTCGTAGGAGTAACTTAATTTTTAGAGGAATTAAGTATGATGGCAATGCGAATTTGATAAAGTTAGTCATAGATTTTTGTACTGAGGTACTTAAAACTGATAATAACGCAAGTCTCTCATCAGTTTTCTCACTTGGTAGAAGAGATTTACCTAGTAGACCGTTACTGGTTTCATTTGTTCGCTATGAAGATAAACTTACAGTTTTGCGTTCTGCTAATCTTCTCAAAGGAAGTGGTTTTACGATCGTTAATGACCTTCCGGAAAATGTTAGAAGGAAGAATATGAAGTTATTATTAGTTAGAAAGGAACTTTTACGAATGAATTTGAATATTAAGATCACAGTAAGTGTGGATAAGCTGTTTGTATGTTCTCGTGTATTCGGGTGGTCACTTAATGATGGTCTGAGATTCAGTAATGGAGCAGGTATTGAAAAGCTTAACGAAATTACTGGCTCTGATTTGTCGAATTTTATAACTAGTGTGCACTCTCTTCCGAGTAACTATTTTGTCAAGAAGCCAAATATCCTGTCTGGTGGCGAAGGATCGACTATCGTGGCTGCACCGGCATTCGAAATGAAGACATCAGTCCTACCTATAAGATCTTGAGATAATATCGTCAGCCGGCGAAAATCTTTTGTGACAAGTGCGTGTTCTTTGGTAAAAAAATTAAATGTGATTTCTTTTAATGTTGCAGGTTTGAAAGCTAAATTAAATGATCCTTATATTTTAAATTTATTAGGGCATTTGATGTTTTTGTTTTGTTTGAAACCTTTTTAACAGATGTAAATTTTAGTTATTGTAATAAGGTGTTTAAGGAGTATTATATTTGTTTTATCCCTACGAAAAAGGTTTTGTAATGGAATCAGATATTAGATGTAATGGAATCGTTTGATGTGTGATTCCTGGAGTAGCAGATGTCTTGAAGAGGGCGGAAGTTAGTTTGAGGGATTTGGAAGTTAGTGCTCGAATTATTAAACGGTTTTTTATATAAAAATAAACTGTATTTTAACAATAATTTAAACGTGATAAATGGTAACTAATAACTATAATAAAATACTTAATAATGAATAGAAGATAAATAACTGATAATTTAGAATGGTTAAAATAACGAACTAAAGTGCACAACTACGAGAGTGATAAGTGAATATAACTGTGAATTGCCGCTCGTGTATAGTTTGGTCGTAGATGATATAATAATCCTCTCGTCGTATATCATAGGGTTTTTATATACTGTTGTTCACACTCACACCAAGATATCTGTCTTAGTGTGCGGCCTTGTGCGACCGTCGTAGTTTTCTGACCTTATTTAGTGGCCATACTTATCGCGGTGCCTGCCTTTTGATGTGAGGATTGATGAAAAGGCTTTGTTGTTTATTTGGTTGACCGCGGCTGTCGGCGGCCAACAGGGTTACTGTTTTCACCTTTTGTAAATTATTTCTTTGGCGTACTTTGCCGATGTCAATGACTTTGCCATGTCATTACATCATCCCCTCCCCGGTGAAAATTTTTTCAGCATGAAAAAATTGTTGCGGGAGCGGGTGCTGAATTTGCATGTTCGGCGTAGTACGAGCGTGCCGTATATATATATATATTTTTTTTTTTTTTAAATTTAATTTAGTTAGTGCATTTTAGTTGAATTATTTATACCGTCTTAATTTGTATACATAGTTTATAAAATTCATGGTTTGATACGATTGCAATTTTGTAATTTTTAACAATGACTTTAGATTGCAATTTTGTAACTTTTGAGAATTTGACAATGTCTAATTTTTAACAATGAGTTTAACCATGAGAAATTGATAGTAATACTAATTATATAGGATTAAAGGTATTATAAGGTTAACAACTTATGTTGTTTCGTTAAAAATACAATTATCGGTTGATCGAGTCCATAAAATATTACATTTAAATATTATAGCAAATGAATTATACATATGAAATGAATTATAAGAGTCAAAGAATTAATACATAATTGTTAATGAAATTAATAACATAAAAAAAAATGACTTATATCTGTTGTAATTATAAGGTAAACGTATTATATTGATAATATTAACATAGGGAGTAAATTATATCAGTTAATAAGATAACATAAAGAATGAAATTATAAAATAGACTTATTATACAGATATCCATTGAAAATAATAACATAGGAAGTAATTTAAATCAGTAATAAGAAAACATAATGAATGAATTATAAGGTAAGTTATATCAGTTAATAAGATAACATAATGAATGAAATTATAAAATAGACTAATTATACAGATATGTAATTGTTATTGAAAACATAGTAACTGATTTATAAAGATCAAAGAATTAATATGTAATTGTAATTGAAAGAATTAACATAAAAAACGAATTATAAATGTCAAGGAATTAATATGTAATTGACATACAAATGTCAACTGAAGATATAAACATCGAAAATTAATTATATTATTTGATAAAATCAAAAATTTAATATGTAGATGACATTTATATGTAAGATATGAAGATATAAACATCGAAAATTAATTATATTATTTAAAAAAATTTAATCTGTAGATGACATATAAATGTCAACTGAAGATATAAACATCGAAAATTAATTATATTATTTGATAAAATCAAAAATTTAATATGTAGATGACATATAAATGTCAACTGAAGATATTATTTGATAACAAATATCAGTTAAAATAAATGAAATTATAAAAGAAACTTAAATGCTAGTGAATTGATAGGTAAAAGTTGGTGTACCACGTTTTAATATTGTTTATAAGAATTGTAAACTGTGCACTCTTATTTTTAAGGTTTTATACATTTATATTTTGAGATGTAATCGATTAATTGTTGCCCCTGATTTCCCCAATGCGTGCTGCGTACAAGGGGGAAGGGAAAGCGCTTGTGGGATAGGTGTTGAGCTCAAGGTTAGGATCTCGAGATTCGTCGATTAGTCTAGACTTCTTACTTTAACTTAGCTTAACTTAATGTAACTTAATTTAGATGTCGACTATATTAAATCTAAATATGTAGATCTATATTACATTATACATTTAGATTAATATAGTCGACCTCTAAATTAGTTCCCATTAAGTTAAGTACGTTAACAGTAAAATTAACGTTAAAGTTAAAATTAATTAAGTTATGATAAAGAAAATGGCATTATACAAAACGCAGTAATGGGGGAGACCGGCGTTTTGTCGTATTTTTGGGTACACTATTGTTTTTTTCGAGCTCGTTGTATTAGAGACCTTGTAGTTAGCCGTGACGAATGCTGCAAAATCTGTATTAGTGGATGTACAAATAAATTTTTAAATTAATAGTTGATATTTAAGTGAATGACCTGTAAGAAGAGGTAATAAATATATAAATAAATAAAATAATATACTTGGAAGTTACTTACAATAATTGTAATGCCGACTAAGTTTTATGTGCAGGTGTTAACGTCTTTGTTTGGCACTAACTTGGTGAAAGGTATAATAGTTCTCCGTGGGTAAAAAAAAGGTGTTGGTCCGTCTCGAATAAGCTATTGTCGTGTTTACCTGTTATTGGTATTATTGTACTAAACAAAGAAGCAAATTTGTTAAATTTTATTGAATGAAGAGATGAAGAGGTTGTTCTTATTATTTATTGTGACTATTTGTGTAGTCACCTTGTAAGAAAGGATGTGTACCTGAAACATAATTAATATTTGTGCCATTGGCGGTACAAGAAAATGGTTATTAATAAAATTGGCGGTAAAAGAAAATAAACGAAAATAATTTGTTGTTAAATAATTGTTGTGTGTGTATAGCCGTATTTCATGTGTGAGTGTTGTGACTCCCTGGACTAAGGTGGTGAACCTTTCCCAACACCGGAAGTGGTGTTTGTGTGAGTGAGGTTGGATTTCTCAACACCGGAAGTGGTGTTTGTGAATGAGAGTGTGATTACACTTATAACAAAAATTATTTTAGACATAAAATCGTTGAATTTAATATGTTTTAATATTAAGAAAAGGAGTAAGAATTTATGCGCTAAGATTTTGCAAGCTTAAATCTAACTTGTGATAAGGATTAAATTAGAGAAAAAGCGATATAAATAGTTATACTTAAAGGATTAATAAGCGATATAAATAGTTATGCTTATACTTTAACTTTTCTGTTCATGAAAGAAGAATTAAGCGTAAGCTTGCGACATAGCTTGAATTGACGTTATATTAGAGAAATTAAGTAATTATAACGTTAATTATTTTATTAAAAGGAAATTTACAAATTTATGAATGTTATAATCAATTTGACGACTATAATTTAGGCATGACCGGTTTAGCTACTGATAGATAATATACGCGTAGTGTTCGCGTTATGTGGGTCATGTTGCTGCTGTGAGACAGGAAGTGAAGCGTTTACAGTGTGTTGCAATGTATTACTTTTTTCGTAGTAATTGTCTAGCGAAATTGATGCCGGGGTAATTGCCGTAGTTGTGTCCGTAGAAACGCCTGTAACTGCCGGAAGTTTAGCCGTTTTCTGGCTCGATTAGAAAACAGTTTCTAGCAGTATGGCCGTATTTATCGCAATACTGGCAGGTTGGTTTGTCGCTCGTATTAAACTTAACCGTTGGCTTAGTTACTTCCGTATGACGCTGATTATGATATTGGGGTGTATGTGTGGAATGGTGTTGGTTACTACGCCTTTGAAAATTATTAAATTTGTAGGCTTGCGGCGAGAATTTGCCGAGGTTTGTACGTGCCTTTGTTTTTGGGGCCGTGCACTGTCTATCGAAATGCGGCCCTGAACAATGCCGACATGGCCGATTTTTAACTACGTTAAATACTGGGGTTTTGTTTTTATGCGTGCATTCAGAATGGAAATGCATATTCCCGCAGTACTTACATGGCGATGGCGGTAGATTATTTTGTTTAGCCTCCGGTTTGGTTATATTGGGCTTAGACGTTATCGCAAAAACTGACGGAGCAGAGTCTGCCGCCTTGATTTCCCTCAGTGCTGTAGTGTATTCTAGAGCACTGTCTAGCGTTTCGGGAAGTTTGGTGCACACTTCATTTCTGAGGTTTTGGGGTAGTAACCTTATGAAGGTGTCGGTGGTGATTTTATTAAGGACTGTTTGTAAAGTTAATTTCGGATTAGCTTCTGCCTTATCCGAAATTAATGCATGCAGGTGGCGGACTTTATCGGCGATTTTCTCGACCGAATCGTCTGGGGATGCCTGCATGTTTGTAATTTGTCGTAATAGAATAAGAGGCGTTTGCTCCTGGTGATATCTATTGAGCAGCAGTTTCGAAATCAACTACCTTACCTTCTCGTAAAAGTAGTGTTTTCTGAGTATTATAAAAGGTTTTGGCGGTCCCCGAAATTTTGAATTCTACGACTTCTAAAGTGGTCTCGTCGTCGCACCTTGACAATCTAGCGCATCGTTGGACTTGTTCCAGGAATAATTCAATATTTGTGTTATTTTCCCCATCGAAACACCGAATTTGGTTCAGGAGGTTTAGGCTTGCTATTATGGATGTTTTATCTTGGGCCGGGGGAGCAGGTGCAGACCTTTCTTTTTCACCCAAGAGGTGTTGCACAGCCTCTTCTAAGGACATCTGTACACCATTTAAATTATAAGTGGTCATGTTAGATATTGATTGAGGGTCAGAAATTTTAATAGTGTTAGCACGAATTTTCTTTGACCTAGTTTTCATAAATTTTCAAAAAAATTTTAGTTCAATATGATTGAACTTATATAAAACAATAAAAAAAAAAAAAATTAAATAAATAAATAAATTATGTATATAAAAATTTACTTACTGGAATCGCTGTCGGATCCTAGTCGCTGCCACCAGATGTAATGGAATCAGATATTAGATGTAATGGAATCGTTTGATGTGTGATTCCTGGAGTAGCAGATGTCTTGAAGAGGGCGGAAGTTAGTTTGAGAGATTTGGAAGTTAGTGCTCGAATTATTAAACGTTTTTTATATAAAAATAAACTGTATTTTAACAATAATTTAAACGTGATAAATGGTAACTAATAACTATAATAAAATACTTAATAATAAATAGAAGATAAATAGCTGATAATTTAGAATGGTTAAAATAACGAACTAAAGTGCACAACTACGAGAATGATAAGTTGAATATAACTGTGAATTGCCGCTCGTGTATAGTTTGGTCGTAGATGATATAATAATCCTTTCGTCGTATATCATAGGGTTTTTATATTGTTGTTCACACTCACACAAGATATCTGTCTTAGTGTGCGGCCTTGTGCGACCTTCGTAGTTTTCTGACCTTATTTAGTGGCCATACTTATCGCGGTGCCTGCCTTTGATGTGAGAATTGATGAAAAGGCTTTGTTGTTTGTTTGGTTGACCGCGGCTGTCGGCGGCCAACAGTGTTACTGTTTTCACCCTTTGTTGATTATTTCTTTGGCGTACTTTGCCGATGTCAATGACTTTGCCATGTCATTACACTTTTTTAAACTAGGTATATCATTTTTATTAAACAAAAAAAAAAAAAAAAATCATTTTAAAACTATTCTGAGGGAAGGGTAGCGTAGGTTTTTCCCGCTGAAGTACCCTTTTTACTTCCTTTTTCTTCTAGTAAAAGAAAGTATTCCGATCGTGTAAGATTTTCACAGGAAATTGAGTTTTCACCGAAAATATAAATGTTTTGGCGTCCCCTGAACACGAAAAATTTGTTTTTAACGAATTATCCTCGTGGTGTATGTGTGTTTTAACAAATTATCTCAAAAACCAAAAAATTCGTTGGAAACTCAAAATTTGTTATACCGTATATTATCAAACTTCCTGTACTAACTACACCACAGAAATATGGAATCACTTTTATTTGAATCATTTTTTCGGGAAATGTTGAGTTCTGGTAAGATGGGTGGGGGGATAACAGTAGCGTTATGCTTCCCTCTAAAGTACCACTCCAATTCTCAAAAATGGTTCCAACGATCTTCTGAAACTTACAAATATAAACTACACATACAATGTTCTACAACTTTTATTTCAAACATTTCTCTTGAAAAATTCATTTAAGGGCATTTACGGGAGTGGGTGGGGTTATGTTTTTCCTTGAAGTGATATCATAGTTGATTATACAATTCTATCATCCAAACAAACTTAATTAGAAATAAACAGATAGCCAAATTTTCTAGTTTCAAGAAAATTTGTAAACCGGAAGTGCGCTTTTACTGAACCGTTTTTTTTTTTTTTTGAGTTTTCGACGAATTTTATTAAATTTGGTACACAAACTATAAAATTTGTCAATTATAATTTCGGGAACTGGAGTAAGAGAAAGTTGTGTGTGTGTGTGTTTCACACCAGATTTTTGTTGTTGTTGTTGTTTGTGTCTGTTAGTATGTGTATGTGTAAGTTCAAACTTGATTTTTCGTTTAAGTTTTACCAGAAAACTAGATAATAAGCTTTTGGGTCAAAAATTGGTCAACCGGAAATAATATTGTATTGAATGGATATTTCACTTTATTGTATGCTAATTTCTTGGAAACGATGCCAGTGATTTCACTCTTAAAAAGTTGGTATCAAATTTACAACTGTTATAGAGCTCTACAACAGTATTTATTTGATATATTTTACAAGAGAAAAAAATTCATTTTAATTGGGGGGTGTATTTTTTACGAGTATATGGATGTGTATTTAATGGTCTGTCTGATGGAAGTGCGGTCAATATTAATTTTTTTTTTTGTGCAGTTTATCGCGTTTTTCTTGATGAAGGCATCACAGTGAGTTTCTTTTAACTTGGTGTACTAATTACAGACATATCACTATCATTTTTGTTTAAATCAGATTTCTAGATAAAGAGAATTTATTCTTGGGCAGAAAGGTCAAAGTTCCTCAGTTGCCAATTATAACTACGCATGTTGCAGTAAGAAAATTGTGTTTATATTTCTCTACCAGAATCTTTTTATTTATTTATTAATTATCCTATCAAATAATTAAATATTTTTTTTTTATTAAATAATTATAAAAAACATTATGCATAATAAAGTGAAGAGATGTTTAATAAAAAAGGGCCAGCAGTTTTCTTTTATTTTCGTCCATTTATTTGCCTTTTTATACTTTATTACTGCTGAGTGTTGTAATAGGGAGGACATATATATATAAGAAAGTCAGAAATGTTGCAAGGAGAAGGTGTCTTCCTTATCGACCCGGTGGGTGCCATTAGTCAAGGCAATGTCGGCTAGTTTTATTTCTTTTTTTTTTTTTTTTTTTTTTTTGTTTGATGACTAGAATGAAACACTGTTTTGCCCTTTTAATAAAAAAATGCAATAATAAAAGAAATTATTCACAATAGATTTTAGTTTTTATTCTAATTATTATGTTTTAAATTAAAAAATCTGGTGTGAAACACTCACACAACTTTCTCTTACTCCAGTTCTCAAGAGTAGAAGTGACAAATTTTATATTTTGTGTACCAAATGTAATGAAATCCGTCGAAAGTGGGAAAAACTGCTCTGTTTAGTAAAGGCGCATTTCCGGTTTACTAATTGTCTTGAAACTCGGAAGTTCAGCCACCGATGTAGTGCTATGTAATTATGGTTGGATGCTAGAATGGTATAATCAACTGTGAGAGCACTTTAGAGGAAAACATAAGCCCAGGCCTCCCCTAAAAGCGTCATTTGAAGAATGTTGCCAGAGAAATGGTTTAAATAAAAGTTGTAGATGTTTGCATGGCGAGTTTATATTGGTAGCGTGAAGGAAATCGTCGGAGCCAGTTGTGAGAACAATGCAACAAAGAGAATAAATCATTAAGTGAAGTGGTAAAGTAAACGCACTTTCGGTTATCATAATTGTTTCAAGCTCGGAATTTCAACAACATAGTTAAATCTGATTATTTAGTTGTGAGAATTGTCTAATACACTGAAATTGCACTGTAGATGAAAACCTAACCCAATACCCAATGAAAACCCAATATCGAACCCCACCCAACCCCTTAAGTGGCCTTAAATAAATTTTCCCAGAGAAATGTTTCAAATAAAAGTTGTAGCTCTTTGTATGTGTAGATGATATACCAAGTTTGAAGAAAATTGTTGGAGGCATTTTTGAGAAAATTGCAAAAACGTAAAAAAAAACACCAAGTAAAGTGGTACTTCCGGTTGAGGAATTTTGACAGGTGACCCACTGTAAGATGCCATGGTGATACCTAGACGGAATATCAAGTTTCAACTTTCTATGGGTTTTCGTTATTGAGCTATGCTGTTCAAATACATACACAGACACACAGACACACATACACAAGACCATTTGCTAAAAAACACTTTTTTGGACTCAGGGGACCTCGAAACAGATATTTCCGGTGAAAACTCGATATCGAAAATTTGACATGATTACAATACTTCCTCTTACTAGGAGTAAGTGAAAGTAAAAACATATTATTTAATATTTTAGGTTTTCTTAAAAAAACACTTGAGTTATGGGTTGAGACCGCGTCACTAGTTTGCTAGAAACCAACGTTTCGTCACGTAGTCAAGACCGATGTCTCACCTGGAATCCACATACCAGACTCAAATAACATTCACTATTTCAACGTTACAAAATGCTGATGCGATTACTTGACAAACGATCTAACCTAACAAACTTCTAATCTACCAAGTTATACTTAAACCTATTTGGGCATACGGTGCAGAACTGTGGGATTCAACCAAACGATCTCTATTATAATCGTATCCAAACACTCCACCAATCCAAAATCCTCCCTTCAAAATCGTTTCAGCTCCTTTATTTGTCACCAATCATACAATCTATACAGATCTAAATATACCATACGTACGAAGCATGTCCAGTAAGTTAGTGTACTGAATTTTTGTAGATTACAAAAATTTTTATTTGAACAAAAAAAAAAAATTACCTGGTTACATTAGTACATATGTAAGCTATTTTTCGACATAGTCATCATTCCTCTTAATGCAGGTGGTGGTGAACCGGGGTATACATTTTTTGATGCCTTCCTCGAAGTAGTTTCCCGCCAACTCCTTCGTCCACTTCTCCACCTCCCGCTTCACCTCCTCATCGGTTGAAAACCTTTTTCCACCCATGTGCACCTTCAGGGAGGTAAAGAGATAGTAATCTGAAGGTGCTAGGTCAGGAGAATGCGCGGGATGGTTCAGGACATCCCATTTAAACGAGGCAAGCATTTCCTTCGTGGCGTTGGCCGTGTGTGGTCTGGCATTGTCGTGCAGCAGGCAGACTCCCTTTGTCAGCATGCCTCTCCTTTTGTTCTGAATCGCCCTCCGCAATTTTTTTAGGGTCTCACAGTATCTTGCAGAGTTGATGGTCTCCCCTTGAGGCATATATTCAATTAAAATTATGCCTTGATAAGTACCAAAACACGGATGCCATGATTTTCTTGGATGAAATTGTGGTTTTGAACTTTTTGGCGGAGGGTGAAGAGGTGTGACGCCACTGTTGAGACTGCCTTTTGGTTTCAGGTATGTAGTGTGCAACCCAAGTTTCATCTCCAGTAATGATGGAGCGGAGAAATTCATCTCCATGGAGTTTGTAGCGTCTCAAAAACTAACGGATAACGCTGCGTATTTCACACTTGGCGGGAGATTGGATTGACATTTTTCACGAAACGTATTGTGCGTCGGCAGTTCTCAACTTACTGACCTCGAACCGGTCTCGTTGCAGAGGGCTACACGACAGTGTAGCCAACATGTCGAAAACAAAATCTCTCCGGCCGTGAGAGCCTCAGTACACTTACTTACTGGACATGCAGCCCGTCAAGAAATCCTATTCCGTTACAACCAATTTCACAACAGTTTATCCTCTCACGTCAATCCTCTTGTCCGTGAACTTACATCCCTAACGCACCCTATAAATTCAACACGAAGACTAAAACGTCGGTGTCCTCGAGATCTAATTATATTGAATAACTCGGAGTTTCACTACTGACTGACTTCTCCACTCCTGTTTCAATGAATTTGTCCACAGTTACACAAATTTACTATTGTTAAGCTTTATAACAGATTTAAATATCAATAAAAAAAAAAGGTGGTCAAGATGGCGAAAGAATGAGCCACGCCCCAATTCTCTACCAAGGTTCACTGTCCATTAGCTTTCAAGGTGTAACGATCCTGAAAAGGCTTATTACAATATGGGCTAAACTTCGGAGTCTAAGAAACCACTGACGCCGATTTCAACCCGGAAACTCAAGTGTTTTTCAGATATTATTTAAGTTGTCATTGTTTACTAGACTTATCAGTGTAAGAGGAAGTAGTGTAATCATATCGTGCACTATTGTCTACTTTATGCGGATACGAGTATGATTTTTAAAGCCAACTCATTATTAGGCAATATTCGGTGTCATTGCAATTAATGAGGCAGCTCTAAAGGAAAAGGAATTAGCATCAATTATGCCTACTTAATCTGAAGCGTAAGTAAATGTATTAAGGAATGAGAGGAATATATGGATGAGGAATTCATGAGAGGAAAACTTTTAGTTTCATCAGTAACCGCAACAAGGCGCCACCATTGCGCTGCCACACATATTTTCTATCAACCCCCCCTTCGATGTATTGGCGAATGGGCTTCAACCACGACAGCCAATCGTCTCACATAAAAGCTGTCTTAGGATAATGAGAAATTGAATGTATTTTAAAATTATTGAACATATAGGACCTTTCCAGAACCTTAAATTTTTAGTAATAACATTAGCCACATAATAATAATTATTGCGCTCAATTGTGTTCTTTTTCATGTCCGGCCCATTACACTAGTTTTAATTTTTTTAAAATATAAAAATACAAAAGTATATAAAATAATCAAATGAGTTTTCCCTTATTTGAAGTCTGAAATTTTAGGTGACAAACTTCAACCTTAAAAACAGTAATTTCAACATCCAACATTATTGCTATAAGGTTTCTATGGAAACTTATAAATTGGACTATAGGATAGATTGAATTGGGTTTATTCTCTGGTTTATGCTAACCATTAACCGTGTGCTCTATATTGTGTTACCAGTATGTTGTATGGTGAGACTTGTTGTTGATTGTAGGCTCTGATTTAATGAAGTTGTTGTTGTTGTTTGGAAGTGTATTGTCAATATTAAAGCGGCCGGCTATCATGGTCGTTAAATATCGCAATACTAGATTAGATTCTTGGTCTAATTAGATAAAAGAAATATACTATAATAAAGTATGTATGCTATCCACTTCCCACCGTGACATAGTTAGACATTAAACACGGCAAAAAACAAAAAAAAAAAAAATGAAAAATAAAGTAAAATCCAGTAATATCAACAACCACACAACTTTACCTAATCAGCATTTTGTCATATTTACGATAACATACAAAGTCGTAATTTTTTACTAAACGTCCAGTTATTCCCACATACTTGTGGGGGCAATTTTTTTTTTTTAATCTGATAATTGCATCATAGTTAAAAGCTTCTGCCTATAAAGTTGCCGTTCTCTCTAGAGTCTCTATTAAAAATCAATTTGTCAATCAATCAATCAATCATTTAATCAATGTGGTCACGATTTTTATGGAAAATCTTTATTTTCTGATTTTCAAGAAAAAATGCAAAGTATTATTAATTAAAAAAAAAAGAAAAAAAAAGCAAACAACTTAATTGAAAACTATAACCGGATGTATGCTATCCTCCAAATACATCAAGATAATGGAGTTGATTGGTTAAGCTTTTCCGAATGTTATGGCGTTCGAATATCTAGGAATCATAATTATTTACGATAGAGGCACAAGAAGCGAGCAAAAGGAAAGAATGACTACAGAAAATAGGTGTTTGTTTGCGCTTATCAAGAACCCTGAAATCTAATAATATTTCTCGAAAGCATAAATTGAAGATTTATAAAACAGTCATCCGGCCAATAGTGATGTCCGCTACTGAAACCTGAATATTACATCTGCTTCTTCTTCTGTTGGCGCAACAGGCACATATAGCTGCCCTTGGCCTCCTCCACAATTGCCAACCATCTCTCTCTATCCCGGGCGTGCGTCACACTTATATTTAATTTTCTTATGTCTCTCCGCACATTGTCTTTTCATCTATTTTTGGGACGTCCCCTTGGCCTTACTCCATCAAGTGATTCCTTGTATATCTTTTTTGCAATTCTGCAGTCTTCTATCCTCAGGAGTCGTCCTAGCCATCTCAGCGCTGACAGATTTACATCTTTGTAAAGATCATATAATTTCCTGTTTTTCCTTCTACGCCAGACGCCATTCTCGCATATTCCCCTAAATATTCGCCTCAACACTTTCCGCTCAAATCGGTCCAGCAGATTTGCTGACGAATTCTTGAGTGTCCATGTTTCAGAGGCGTAAGCGACAACTGGCCTTATGAGGGTTTTGTAGATCTTTATCTTGGAGGAGCAGCTTATGAGCCGGCTCTTCAGGATTCTGGCAAGCGCAAAATACGCTTTATTCCCAGCAAGGATCCTCTTTCTTATCTCTTCATTCTCTTCTACATTTTCATTTATTGCAGAATCGAGGTATTGGAAGCTGCTTACTGCTTCAAAGAGGTAGTCACCAACTACGTGATGTTGCGGGCGATGGATTGGCACTTTTCTCCTCAATACGAAGACCTTTGTCTTCTTTTCGTTGACAAAGAGGCCCTTCCTCCTTGCTTCATTATCTAGTTTTTCAAATGCATCCTTCATACTTGAACAGATCTTTCCATAATGACAATGTCATCTGCATACGCGAGAACTTGGGTCATTCTGGAAAAAATTGTTCCATTTTGTCCCTTCTGATAACTGCCTGGAGAGCAACATTGAAAAGGAGGGGGGCGATTAGGTCCCCTTGCCTAAGCCCTGACATGATTCGGAATGAGTCTGAAATGCCCTGCGGGCATTTAACCTTGCTAAATGTTTCCTGCATGGAGCACTGGACTAGCTTTATCAGCTTGGACGGTAACCCCATTTCGGCCATCGCAGAATACAGCTCCTTCCTTCGTACACTATTATTGGCCGCCTTGAAATCTACAAATAGGATCCACATCGTTTTGCCATGCTCGTACATTTTTTCGCAGGCCTGCCTTAGAATAAATATCTGGTCGATTTTGGATCTATTGCTACGGAAGCCTCCTTGATATTCTCCGAGTTTTCTCTCGGCATATGGCAACAACCTATTGTAAAGTGCTATAGAAAATATTTTGTAAGCCGTCGATAGAAGACAAATCCCTCTGTAGTTCCCACAATCCGAGGGGTTTCCTTCCTTTTTTATAAGTGGGAACAATTAATCCTTCACCCCATACTTTTGGCATTTGCAATTTTTCCCAGATCTTGCTTTTTCCTAGGTCCTGCATTTCCTTTGCCATTTCCTGACCCGCAGCTTTAAAGAGTTCGCCTGCTAACTTATCAGAACCTGGGGATTTATTATCTTTTAGCTTCTCAATGATGTCAACGATAGCGTCAACATCAGGGGGGATTGACTCTTCTGTATCTTCCTCACCGCCTAAAGAGTGACATCCTTCCGTCTCAGCTTCACCTGTCGCATTAAGGAGAAACTGAAAGTGCTTTTTGCCAGGTGTGTAATATATCCATCTCCAGCATTACCATTCCTCCACGTTTATTTTTTATCATGCTTCCTTCCATGGTTGCTCTGCCCTTTCCTAATGAAATCTAACTTCCTATAGAATTTCCTGCTTTGATTATTTGTTCTTGCGGATTCTATCATCTCTAACTCTTCCATTATATGAGAGCTAAAAATCAAACAGCTCCGAGTGTAGGTAAGGTGAGTTTTGCGAATGTTTTACTCGAACTGGGTAAAAAGTATGTGGAAAAATTAATAATAACACAGACTTTATGGAGTTGAAAGATTCAAAATTAATTAAAAAAAAAAACAAACGAACTCAAAAACCTACTCTCTAAAGTCACACTTCAGGTTAAATCTGTTTTTTTTATCCAAAATGGATTTCTAGCAATACCTTTCAACTATCTTACTTTTATAGGAAGGTCTAATATTAACTTAACCTTTATGTCAGATGTGTTAGTAATATCTAACGGAATCGGAGCTACCTACCATTTTTCGTTTTCAAATATTTTGTTTCAATACGCACACAAAGTTTTTATATTTACATACCATTCATAAAAAAAAATTTCCTTCACTTCCAATAGTGTATGGACCTCAAAACATACAATAACCGTTAGAATTCAATTTCAAAAAAATTTCATTATTCCTCGTCTTACAGCATAAAGTAATGGATATTAATTTGCCGCATTGTTAATATTCCAGTAGCGTTCCAATTGCTGACTTGAGACCATACACTATATATAGTGGCTTAAGCTATGACTATATTTGCACATTGATTATAAGATAGACATTAGTATTCATTAATAATTTTCCATAAGTCTGTAGGCGTGGCAATTAGAATGGTATAAATTCATGAAAGGAATTACATGTTACCAGTTAAAGCAGTCGAGAAATTTGCTTTGTTCTCTCTTCTGCCCCCCCCAACTTCCTGCGGTTTAAATGGATAGAAAGGGTTATGATAGACATAAAGCAAACGCTTTATCATTATTAATATTATTTCAAATGAAAGTTTATCGTTATAGCTGTCACAAAATCATGATATTCTAACTGTTGATTAAGTAGCTCAAGAAAAAAAAAAATATATATATATATATCTAAATTCGTATTTAAAAAACTTTTGTGACTAGTGATTAAAGCCAAGTTTAAAGAAAATCCTTTGAAAATTTTGAGCATAAATTTTTGCCCAAAATTAAAAAAAAAATAATAAAAAACCTTTAATAAGGTCAAAGTTTAGAAAAACACAAAATCAATTTTGTATTTATTTCATATAAATATTCAATTTCAACATCTGTTACCTGTACGCTTTTTAGCTGAGTTGCAAGAAGAAAAGGAGGAAGTGAATACAAAATAAATATTTAGTGAAACTACACTCGAAGTCTGAGTTTCACATGGCCAGTTTTTCTTAACTTGTAAATAACAGGATTTGTTGGTTACAAACTGGCGCTAAAAAAAAAAAACAAAAATCACAATTTACATATAGCTCGGAACCCTTGTGCAGACCGTATCAGCAGAAGGAGGAAACGGTCTGCCACCTAGCGCAGCAATAAACAATTGCGATACGAAACCTTTGGTAAATTGCGACCTGAGGAGATAGTAACGCAAAAAGATCGAGTGCTGAAAGCCCTTAAACTCCATAGGAGGTGATGGTCTCCCGTACTAGAAATTCGGGGATGGCACAATAAGCCTATAATGGCTGCGGCGCCGGTGTATAGTCCATCCGAAGCTGAAAAATCTAAATCTAAATCTAAAAGAGTGAAGAGTGTATAGAGCGAGTAAAGAGTGTGACTGATCCTAGATGTATGTATAATGATGGTTGGTTGCGAGACACTTTTAGTGTGATGTGACTGGTTAGTAACCCTTGCTGTTACTAACAGTGGTGAGCTAGTAGTGCTGATAGCGAGGTCAACTAAAGTTGAGATGGTGAATGGTTGCGGTGAAACACTGATATTTACTCTTTAAAATAAGGTTGTAGACTCCTGGAGACTCTGTACTCTTCAAATTTTGAAGAGCTTTGCTTCTCAGATGGTCAGTAGTTTCTAAGCAAAAGATTCTTCTTCTCCACAGTAGTAAAACTGGAATTTTGAAATGAAACTTTTGAAACAAATGAAATCGGCCCCCCCAAATATAAGGCCGTTGAAATTTCCCTTAAGGACTGATCATGTTTATGTACATATGAGAGCACTGAATATTTTGAACTCTCACATTTCGATCCCCGAACGAGGCGTATTTGGATTTGATTTCATATACTTCAGTCTAGATACCCATACATAGTCAAATAGTTACAGACGCAGACCGCAAGGTAAAATGTATTTGTGGTAGTGGGTTCGAAATAAATTTTCCCAGAGAAATGTTTCAAATAAATGTAATTGCTCTTTGTACGTGTAGTTGATTTGTCAACTTTAAAGAGAATTGTTAGAGCCGTTATGGAGAATATCACAAAATACAGAAGAAACCATCCAGTAAAGTGGTACTTGACCCTCGAGGGGACTGGAGCGGGGGTGGTTGGTCCAAGGATCAGGCACTCGGAACCCATGGGTAAATTTCCCAGCATCTTCCAGGCGGAGATATACGCTATGGAAGATGTGTATAATTTAACCTCAATAGGGGATATAGGAAACAGGATGATTGTTATGCTTTCCGATAGTCAAGCAACCATTGAGTGCACCAGTTATCAACTCTAAAATGGTCTGGGAGTGCCTAGATAAACTTAATAACCTAGGCAGGAGGAACAAAGTTACCCTTTGGCAGGTGCCGGGTCATGTTGGCATTGAAGGGAATGAGATGGCCGACGCCCAGGCGAAGATGGCCGACCCCGCTTCTTAAGCCGGAACCTTTTTGTGGAGTCAGCAACCAGTTTCTCTTGGAAGAACTTAGAAAGGAAGAGGAGGCGAAGAGATCTCAACACTGGTACTCTCTCCCCGGTTTGCGGCAGGCCAAGATCTGCCTGGGAAATAATAACCAACGGAGATCCGAAAGCATCGGCTTCAGTAAGAACAAGCTCGCATTCTTACGGGTTTCTTCACGCGGCATCGCCAACTTAGAGATGAAACTGGGTTTGGAAAGTGACAGCTCATGCAGACTCTGTGGGGAGTTGGAGGAAACAAGTCGATTACATCTCCTAACAGACTGCGAGGCTGCCAAGCAGAGAAGATTCAAGAATCTGGGTAGCTACCAGGTGGAGGAGGGGGATATACCCAATCTAGAGCCCGCCAGGACATTAGAATTCCTCAGGGATCTTAATCTAATGGGGGTTTTGCAGGACGGATGTTCATTTGGGACATCTGTTTGGGCGCTGTGGGCAAACAGCCTGCTGCGCCTAGGGGGCATAGCACAATAGATTGGAAGGTCGCAGTGCCTTAGCCACTCCTACAAAAAAAAACCTCTTTCTCATTTAGTAAATGTATTCATTTTTAGAAACTAAACTCAAAACATAATATTTTAAAGGAAAAATTTCTTTGTTAAATCTAGAAATGTTATATTTATAGATAATTTTCTATGGTAATAGGATAATACAAAATAGCAATGGAACCTGCAAAATGTCATTATTAAGTTATGGAATAATCTACTAATTCTAGAGAAGTATTAGTGATGAAAGTAAAATGTACTAGTGCAATCATGCTAATGCGTTTAGCATAATAAACGTATAACCAGTAAAATATTATTAACAGAGATATTTGCGATTTAAAAATTGTAAACCTTTGGTTATTAAATTTCATAATATTTACTAATATACTACCAGGTAAGGATTAAAACGGCAATTTTGGAAAGAAATTCCCAGGATTTGGTTTTATGCTTGAAACCGAAATCATACAAACACTAGGAGATAATAATCTACTAGAAAAATCTCCAGCAAATTTGCCGCATAAAAGCTAGACTCAATAGTTCCATTAGCAACAGCATCAAGGTGTTACGACTGTGCCTACAAGAGCACTAAAACTATGCATTATACTCCCGGCCACACGCACTACACAATGTGTTGGCGAATGGACTTCAACGTCGACAGGCAATCTCTCTCACCAGAAGGTATCGTTTGCAGCAAAAGAAAATGAACAAAAGCCGACCATGTGAAGGGCTTAACAATAAGTCATAAAAAGCACATTGCACACACACCCACAGACTAATTTTTAACAACCACATTTTCGGACTCAGCAGACCTCACATAAAAAAATAAAAAAAACAGATGTGAATCACTCACACGGCTTTCTCTGATTGCAATATATACAGATTTATTTAATAAATTTTCTTCATAAATTTACCGGAATTTGTACTATATGTTTGATTGTCTTCAATGTTATATCAATGGGAGAATCCAAACTTAAGTGTAATGGAATCGTTTGATGCGATTCCTGATGTAGTAGATGTCTTGAAGAGGGCGGAAGTTAGTTGAGAGATTTTGGAAGTTAGTGCATCGAATTATTAATACGGATTTTATAAAAATAAACTGTATTTTAACAATAATTTTAACGTATAAATGGTAACTAATAACTAGCAAAATACTTAGGAATAAAATAGAAGATAGATAAGTAATAAATTAGAATGATAAAATAAACGAACTAAGATGCACTACTAAAAGATAATAAGTTTAAATGAAACTGTGTATAGTCGCGTAAACTGCTGCTCGTGTATATGGACGTGCTCTTATCGTCGTATAAGATATAATGCTCCTCTCGTTGTATATGATAGAGTTTATATATCGGTGTTGGCCACACTCACACCAAGACATCTGTCCTAGTGTGCGACCTTCGTAGTTTGCTGACCTTATTTAGGTCAGTGGCCAACCTTATCGGTGCTTGTTTTGGTGTAAAGTATTGAAAAGGGCTTTGTTGTTTGTTTGGCCGGCATTGTCTTGAAGACGGCGGCCTGCTAGGTCGCTAGTTATAAATTGCTCTTTTATTACTGCCATCCTTTGTTAAGATAGCAGCTGGCTGGTGGAACCACTTTGACATTGGTAGACTTTCCATGTCATTACATAAGGAACCCATATGAAACGTTCGTAAAATAAACTAGCTTGGAAAAAAAGTTGCAATCAAAAGTGATACGTCCCTGTATTCATAGTTTGTGTATCAAATTTAATGAAATCCGTTATGGTTTTTATGGATAGAAATTGTTGAAAACTGAAATAACTCTACCATGAAACCACACTTCTGATCATTCTATTTTCTTAAAATCCTGGAATTTTGGCTCACATATTTAATTCCAATTAATATTATTTAGATGATAAAATTGTATAATAAATTAAAGTAGCACCATAAAGTAAAACGTCACAGAAAACAAAAAAAAAATCTTGAGTAATTATCAAGAAACATCACCAAACATTAAATAATTATTCAGTAAAGTCTCACTTCCAGTTGATGTAATTTGACCAACTTCGCGGCAGATGCAGTGGTAATACCTAAATGGTATGCCAAGTTTGAGTTTACTATTATAATTCATTTTTTTATATATTTTTTCATGCCCATACGCACGACAGTTCGATAAAAACATAGTTTTACTTTCTCTTACTCGTAGAAAGAGAAAGAATTGTAATCGTATCCAATTTTCGATATCAAATTCTCACCGGATATATATTTTTTGAGGTCTTCTGAATTCAAAAATGTGGTTCTAAGAGAATGGTCTGTGTGTATGTGTGCGAATGTAAACAACATAGCTCAAATACGAAAAATCGCAAAAAGATCAAACTTGATATTCCATTTGAGTATCACCATGGGATCCGACAGTGACTTATCTGTCAAAGTTCCTCAATCGGAAGTACCACTTTAATGAATAGTTTTTTGTTGTTTTTTTTTCTCACAAATGGCTCCGATTTTTTTTAAAACATGGTATATCAACTACATATACAAAGAGCTAGAACAATTTTTTTTAAACATTTTTCAGGGAAAATTCGTATAAGAGGCACATTTGGGGAAAAGATGAGGTTAGGTATTCCTCTAAAATGCTATTTCAGTTTATTACTCGATTCTATCATCTAAATAATATTAATTAGAATTTAATATGTTGTTGAAATTCCGAGTTTAAAAAAAATCGGGTAACCGGAAGTACATTTTTACTGAAAAATATGTTTCAGTTTTCTGCTGCTATTTTCTCTAAAATAGCTTCAACGATTTTCTTAAAAAGTATGAATGTGAACTACACATAATATAATGAGCTATAACTTTTATTTGAAACATAAGTTCACTGATAAAGTCATTTAAGAGTGGCTTTAGGAAGAAAGGTGGGGTTAATGTTTTCCACCAAAGTGCTATCATAGTTGATTATACAATTTTACCATTCAAACAAAATTATTTAGAAATAAATAGATGGCCAAAATTCCGAGTTTAAAAAAAAATTAAGTAAACCGGAAGTGCGGTTTCACTGAACTTTTTTTTTTAGTTTTCAACGAACTCCAACGAATTTCAATAAAATTTGGTACACAAACTATAAAATTTTAAGAACTGGAGTAAGAGAAAGTTGTGTGAGTGTTTCACCCCAATTTTTTTTACTTTCTCTTACTCCTAGTAAGAGGAAGTATTGTAATCGTGTCAAATTTTCGATATCGAGTTTTCACCGGAAATATCCGTTTTGAGGTCCCCTGAGTCCAAAAAAGTGGTTTTAAGCAAATGGTCTGTTTGTGTGTGTGTCTGTGCGTCTGTGTATGTATGTGAACAGCATAGCTCAAAAACGAAAAACCGTAGAAAGTTGAAACTCGATATTCCGTTTAGGCATCACCATGGCATCAGACGGTGGGTCATCTGTCAAAATTTCTTAACCGGAAGTACCACTTTACTTGTTGGTTTTTTAACTTTTTTGCGTTTTTTTTTTCTCAAAAAATGGCCTTCAAGGATTGTTTCTTTAAACTTGTTATCAAAAACAAATCCACTACATTTACAAGGACCTACAACTTTTTTATTCAAAAACATTCTCTGGGGAAAATTTATTTACGGCCTTTAAGGCGAGGGGTGGGATTAGGTTGCCCTCTAAAGTGCTATTTCAGGTTATTACACAATTTGGTCATTTAAATAATGTTAATTAGAATTAAATATGTTGTTGAAATTCCGAGTTTGAGAAAAATCGGAAAACCGGAAGTGCTTTTGTTTTAACACTTTACTAAATATGATTTTTTCACTTTTTCGCGATTTTCTCAAAAATTGCCCCGACGATTTTCTTGAAACTACACATATAAACTAAACATTCAAAGATCTACAACTTTTATATAAAACATTTCTCTGGGAAAATCATTTAAGGGCACTTTTAGGAGAGGGGTAGGGTTACAGCTTCCTCTAAAGTGGTATCATACTTGATTATACAACTCTATCATCCAAATGAAATTAATTAGAAATAAATAGTTGGCCAAAATTCCGGGTGTGAAGAAAATCAGTAAACCGGAAGTGCGCTTTTACTGAATAGTTTTTTCAGTTTTCGACAAATTTCATTAAATTTGGTACACAAACTATAGAATTTGTCAATTATAATTTTGAGAACTGGAGTAAGAGTAAGTTGTGTGAGTGTTTCACACCAGATTTTGTGGTTTTTTTTAATTATGGTTGGTCATAAAGCAAAAAGGAGTTTACAATAGACTAAACCAACAATACAGGCCTGCCATCCGGGTCACTGTTGTATACTTAACATGCCATACAATGGGACAAACCTTAATTTTAAAATTTGACATAATAGAACTTTATAACGCAGCAGAAATTTTTTATTTTTTATTTTTTGACGCTATGACTTCCGATATTCGGACATCCTGCACAACCAGGCACAACATAAAATTTTAGGCGTGCTGGTGATTGATGTTGCTTATATTAAGTTGGAAATCCAGAGTGCATGTGGGAACAATATCGGACGAAAACAACTTCAACACCAATTGAAAAAAATAAAAATCTGGTGTGAAACACTCACACAACTTTCTCTTGTTCCAGTTCTCAAAATTATAACTGACAAATTTAATGAAATTCGTCGAAAACTGAATAAAACTGTTCAGTAAAAGCGCATTGTGCTTTACTAATTTTCATGAAACTCGGAATTTTGGCCATCTATATTTTCTAATTAATTTTCTTCGGATGATAGAATCAACTATGATAGCACTTTAGAGAAAAACATTACCCCATCCCTTTCTTCAAAAGTGCCCTTAAATGAATTTTCCCAGAGAAATGTTTCAAATAAAAGTTGTAGATCTTTGTATGTATAGTTTATATAATAAGTTTCAAGAAAATCGTTGGAGCCATTTTTGAGAAAATTGCACAAAAAAAATGGAAAAATTATTTAGTAAAGTGGTGAAGTAAACGCAATTCTAGTCATTCGATTTTTTTTTCAAACTCGGAATTTCGACAACATATTTAATTCTAATTAACATTATTTACATGGCAGAATTGTCTAATAAACTGAAATAGCACTTTAGATGAAAATCTAACCCCATCTCTCACTCATAACTGCAGTTAAATAAATTTTTCCCAGAGAAATGTTTCAAACAAAAATTGTAGCTCCTTGTATGTGTAGTTGATGTACCAAGTTTAAAGAAAATCTGTGAAGCCATTTTTGAGAAAATTGCAAAAACGTAAAAAAAAACAAAAAAACTAGTAAAGTGGTACTACCGGTTGAGGAATTTTAACAGATAATGCAATGTCAGATCCCATGGTTATACCTAAACGGAATATCAAATTTCAACTTTCTAAGATTTCTCGGTTTTTGAGTTATGCTGTTCACACACTCACGCACGCACACACGCATACACACACAGACCATTTGCTAAAAACCACTTTTTTGGGGTGAGGGGACCTCAAAACGGATATTTCCGGTGAAAACTTGATATCGACAATTTGATGCGATTAAAATACTTCCTCTTACTAGGAGTAAGAGAAAGTAAAAAAAATAACTAAAATGATAAAAAAAGTTGGTCTTTTTTTGCATTAATTAAAAGTAGAAGAAGAGTAGATGGGAAAGAAAGTTGATAGAATGGAAATAGTAACTAAATATCACCTTTTCAAGCTCAGTACTGTTCACTACTCCCACATCTGCTAGTATACCCAAAGCAGCAACCAGTTTTTAAACGTTCCATATTCTGTACGTCTCTTCTTCATCTATAGTATCCTTTTTCCACCTCACGCCCACCCGTTGAACCACCTCTCGCCAAAATAGAACATCCGAGACCCATACACAACTGTCGTATATTTATAACTCGTGGCCATGTACAATATACAGGAGCAGCAGCAACATTGCGTCGTTGGAAATTATATTACCTCCACAAATCTTTCTAGTATTTCTTTTTCCATTTTTTTTGTATTTATTTATTCTTTTTCTCCAGCAAACATGGAGTATACTGTTAGGGTTTGCTGCCAACCAGAATATGTATATTTCTAGCCTCTTTTATCTACAATACTTTACAATTCCAGGTATTTTCCATATCTCTTGTAATGCGAAGTATATAACTTTTGGATTCAATGGTATTTTCTATTTTGTGAAGAACTCATGAAATAAATATATATGTACTTTTTTTTTATTATTATTATTACTTTCTCTTACTCCTAGTAAGAGGAAGTATTGTTATTGTGTCAAATTTTCAATATCGAGTTTTCACCGGAAATATCCATTTTAAGGTCTCCTGAGCCCAAAAAGGGGTTTTTAGAAAATTGTGTGTGTGTGCGCGCGCGCGTGTGTGTGTATGAGAACAACATAGTTCAAAAAACTAAAAATCGGAGAAAGTTCAAACTCGATATTCCGTTTAGTTATCACCATTAAATCTGACAGTGGGTCATCTGTCAAAATTCTTCAACCGGAAGTACCATTTTACAAGTTTTTTTTTTTTTTACTTTTTTGTGATTTCCTCAAAAATGGCTCCAACGATTTTCTTGAAACTTGGTATACATACATCATACATACATACAAAGAGCTACAACTTTTATTTGTAACAATTCTCCGGGAAAATTCATTTAAAGGCAGTTTTCGGGTAGGGGAGGGGTTAGGTTTTCCTCTAAAGTGCTATTTCAGTTTATTGGACAATTCTGTCATATAAATAATATTAATTAGAATTAAATATGTGGTTGAAATTCCGAGTTTGAAAAAAATCGAATGACCGAAAATGCGTTTTTACTAAAATGTATTTTTTAGTTTTCTGTTATTTCCTCGACAAAAGGCTTCAACGATTTTCTTTAAAATAGAAATGTGTACTTAACATACCAGGAGCTACAACTTTTATTTGAAATATTTCCCCTGATAAAGTTATTTAAAGGGTTTTTTTGTGGGATGGGTGGGGTTATTTTTTTCTCTAAAGTTCTTTCATAGTTGATTATACAATTCTACCATCCAAACAAAAAATTAATTAGAAATAAATTGATGGCGAAAATTCCGAGTTTCAAGAAAATTAGTAAACCGGAAGTACGCTTTTACTAAACAGTTTTTTTTTTTTAATTCGACGAATTTCATTAAATTTGGTACACTATTATTATCGAAAACGGGTACCCAAAGGCACGGGACCTAAGCCTCTGTGGCTCTTATCCCCCAGATACCCCCGTAACCCCTTAATTAGTCTCCTCCGGTAAGTTGCCGGTTAATCTACAATATCTCAAGATATTCCTAAACTCCAACTCGCCTAGACAATCCTGCGAGAGTGGTGTCATCCCAAATATACGAAACCTAGTTCCAGCGAAACGGGGACACTGACATAGTAGTGATACACCGTTTCCCTAGCGTCTGTATCTATGTTAAACAAGTGACTGGACACTTTTTGCCTGCTTGCCCTACCTTTATAAATCTTTTAGCTTGGAGGCACCCCTACGTGTCCCCCCAGCGTTTCTCCAAAGCTTTCGTCTCCCAGAGTCTAATCTATTTGTCGCGAAACGTCTTTGTAACGGCCAATGCTGGTTCAGGACCACAAAATGGTAACACTTACTATAAAATTTGTCAATTTTAATTTTGAAAACTGGAATAAGAGAAAGTTGTGTGAGTGTTTCACATCAGATTTTTTTTTTATTACATAGGATTGTGATTTATAATTGCTCTGAATTAAGTAGTTTTCTTTTAATTGTTTGAAGTTTTTCCTTCCTTGACTTTATTTTAATACTTGAATTTCTTTAATTCAATTAAAACACTTTGCGATAACGATATATTCATTAAAGTATTTCTTTGAAGCTAAATGAATTGCAACAGCCAATTGTCTACCGCTGGAATAAACTAAAATTAAACTGGTGGTTACTATCTATAACAGTGGCCTCCTTAGTTTGCAAGAAACTTGCACACTTGGCTTGGCCATAATCACTCTTTAGGGCAGGAAATGTTCCAAAAAAAAAAAAAAAAATTCCATGTTTGAAAACAAAATTATCAATTATACCTAATCCTAGGTTTGCAATTAAAAAAAAAAAAATTTACAACCTTCCGAAAAATAAACCACTAACTGTGCTTTGTATCTGGAAATAGATAAACAATCATTTACACTTCAATACTCTTAAAGTAAATGTAATTTATATAGCTCTACACAAACAAAATTACTAATACCTAATAATGTTTACTATAATATCTCCTAGGAAGTATTACATAACAAAATTGGATGGGCTAAAGAAGAATGGTAGAAAATGTCCGTGTAAACCTAAACTTTATTACATGTAATATAAACAGTAATGAAAATTTAACCAATTAATCTTGTTCTATACAGCCTTAAAAAAAAAAAAAAAATTATTTAAACTCTTAAAAAAACAAAGTAAAAGTTTCACAATTCCACCTAAGTTATAAACAAATTAATTACAACCACAAAAATCATTATATTTAATAAAATTAGTCAAATAAAAAAAAAATGAACTAATTTATTTTTTGAGGATTGTATGAGAAGTTGAATTTAAATTTTAAACTTTTAAAAGTAGAAAGTATATCAACTTGTCTTTTGTGTAATAAAAATTAGCATGGAACTAAAATGTATTTTTAGGTAAATGCCTTGTAATAATTGATGAATTAATATGGATATCTCAAAGAAACTTATTTGAATATCGATTAAATGTTTAAAATAATTATATTGGAGAATCGGTCATTTGGGATGAATTGTTTATATTTTTATTTAGAGCATTATCTTTATAGAAAAGAATTAGAAAACGAATTCAATTCGGATAAAGTTAAGAGAGATGATGAGGGTAGTTTAGAAAGAAGACGCAGGCTTTATTCTTGTTTACTACCACGTGGGGATCATACAAGTTACTCGAATGGTAGAGAGATCATAAGCGAAAGTATTGCAAAATTCTTCATTTATTTTGTGTATTCTTCTATGTTCTACGAACATTTATACGCATCAGCTATATCTAGTGAGAATATCTGAATTTTCATAATGCATTAGTAAAGTTAATTTCAATTGAAATGAAAGATTTCCACGTTATAATTAAAGTTGGACTCGTAGCCATTAGTATTTACCAAGTTTCATGTCGATCAGCCATGTTTCCTTTACAGAGGAGAGGTACAGTATTTCTCCTATCCATGGTGCGTCATCTATCCTACCATAGTAGGAAAGACGGCCAAGTTTAGGGACCTTGTATTTTGTTTCTGGAATAAATGAGAATGTCTTTATTTTGAAAAATAAACATTTTTTTTTTTTTTGTAGATAATAATAGTTAAGGATTACCTGTTTAATATATCTCCTATATTTTAATACAGGTCATAACTTTGAAATGTGCGTCGTCTCTCCTAACTTTACCCTAATACAATACCTACAACGAATTCAATGAATACTATAACTACAACGAAATCAATTAATACTATTCCTACAACGAATTCAATGAATACAATTGCTACAACGAAATCAATTATTACTATTCTTACAACGAAATCAATTAATACTATTCCTACAACGAAATCAATTAATACTATTCCTACAACGAATTCAATGAATACTATTCCTACAACGAATTCAATGAATACTATTCCTACAACGAAATCAATTAATACTATTCCTACAACGAAATCAGTTAATACTATTCCTACAACGGATTCAATGAATACTATTCCTAGAATGAAATCAATTAATACTATTCCTACAACGGATTCAATGAATACTATTCCTACAACGAAATCAATTAATCCTACAACTTTATTCAATTAATACAATTCCACTATAAAATATGAGGATTATAAACAAAAATATTAAATTAATAAAAAAAAAAATATTGGGGTTCATTATTAGTTATTATTTTTTTTTTATTATGAACAAGAATTGCAATTTTGATACAAACTAATGGAAGTTAATACTTATGAATTTAAATATTTTATGAATTAAACGACATTTGAACGAATGTAATTTAGTAACGAAAGTTAAACATTTGTGAAGAATACTTTCAACAAGTTTTTGGAATCGATTCCAATGCTGGAAATCAAATAAATCCAAAATCAGACTCTTTTTGCCCATCACTCTACTATTTACATACTAATGGCAGATACTGTAAAGGAGAAAGAGGAAAGGGTTTACCCCTTTCATACATTTTGATCACAGCCTAATATTTTTAACAAAAAAATTCAGAGCTTCCTCCGGAGTAAAATTTTGACCACTTAAATTTTGGAGAATTTAAAAATTCGGAATAATACCAAGCAGATAAACTTTAAACCTAGAATGCTAACTGAATTTATTTATTTATCTTTTTATCCTATGCCAGTCTGCAACCTTGCAGCCATATAACTTCCTGTAACCCAGTACAGCGTGGATGTCCTTTTATACGCGTCGAGTTCTTCTATGGAATTTCGTTCATGTTCCAGCACAGAGCAGGAGCATACCTGAAGATGATCAGCATCCAACTCACCATCACTGCACAGTGGACACTGTAGGGTGTATTACACAGTCCTATTTGGTATAGATACTTATTGAGATAATCGTGCCCAGTTACGGCTCGAAAGCATGCCACGAACACATCTTATGGCAATTCAAGCGGAAGCTTGTGTTCACTACTTATACTTAGTCCTCTCCCATCGCTTGCCTTCAAATTACTTGGAGTGTAATCCATATAAAAACTGAATTCATATAAAAACCTATTTTATTTACAACAATTTTTTACAATAATCGTTTCTCTATATCAAAATAAAGTCAATTATCTGATTTATAGAGAAGATTTGACCACTTTAGTATGTTTTGTTGTTTTTAAATAGATATTGCTATTATTATTTTGAGATCTAAGCGGAAGTAGATGATGTTATAGCAAAACGAAAGGGATCTATATCAATGTACGAACAAAAAAGGATAAAAAAAAGAGTAGGTAGAATAAAACGGCGATTAAAGGGGATGTTGTCGCCTACAAAACTCCATGTCCCTTCCTCATGTCGTTGCGAGGAAGCTTTTTGTTTATAAATCAGAAAAAGGGACGTGACAAGCCATTAATACTGAATCTGCTTCCCACCAACCATACCAAGCTTTTTCAAGCTTCTGATTGGTTGAGTTGAAATTCCAAAATAAAAATAAAATAAAAAAAACGACCAATGGGAATTGTTCTGTTCTATACTAAAATATTTATTCTATCATACTGTAAAATAAATTGAAATATACTGTATATAATATTTCGTATATCTAAACATCAGATTGCACGGTAGATTGGTTTCCTAAAAAATAGTGTAAATCGAAATGATTAATTAGAATCTTATATCTTTGGTATATGGAAAGTGAGAGGGAGATATTTTAACAATCGAAATGAAATTAATTATATTATACATTCTTCATTAATTAAACTAGTGATTATAGTTTGATATATGGCAAATTAATTTTCAGACCATCTATTTTTACTTTCTCTTACGGCTGGTAAGTGGTAGCAATCGTGTCAAATTTTCGATATCGTGTCGTTACCGGAAATACAAGTCTTGAGATTTCCTGAGTCGAAAAAAGTGTTGTTTTTTTTTTTAAACTGGCCTATCTGTAAAAGCATGCGGGTATGTGTTTCTGTTTTGTTTTGTGATCAGCATAATTCAACAACGGAAAGCTGCCGAAAGTACAAACTTGTTATTTCGTTTAAGTTCCATCAGCGGACCTGACAATAAGATTTTCGTCAAAATCGGTCCAACAATATTTTCTTTAATCTTATTACATGAACTACAAAAAATAATGGCGTGTTTAAAAAAATAAATAATCTTTTTTTCTAACTAAAGATATTTCTTAGACCTTAAAACCCCGCCACATACGTCCGATGTTTGCATACATTGTATTATATTAATTATCAGGCTCTGTAGAAGTAATACAATACATAATACGATAACCCCCTTCAAATGACTGTGTCTTATGATATATTAGTAATTTTGCGTAACTATTGCATAAAACAGTGTACATTTAGCACCAGGTTAGTGCAGGTGCTAAATGTGAAATCGAAAGGTAAAATGTCATTGACTAGCGTACTGCCTGGTAATGGTTTCAAAAATTTAATAATGGTGATATAACGTTAGAAAGTAAGACAGATTCAGAGCATTTATCATGTGACGTCCTAATAGAATCGTTTAATGTGATTCCTAATATAGTAGATGTCTTGAAGAGGAGCGAAAGTTAGTTAGAGATTTGGAAGTTAGTGCTCGAATTATTAATACTGATTTTATAAAAATAAACTGTATTTAAACAGTAATTTTAACGTAATAAATGGTAACTAATAACAACAAAATACTTAGGAATAAATAGAAGATAAATAACTAATAATTTAGATGATAAAATAACGAACTAAGATGCACAACTAAAAGATAATAAGTTTAAATAAAACTGTATATGGACGCGTAAACTGCTGCTCGTGTATGAAGACGTGCTCGTATAATCGTATATGATATAATCATCCCCTCTTCCAATGGGGCGAGTTTATATATTGGTGTTGGCCACACTCACACCAAGACATCTGTCCTAGTGTGCGACCTTGTGCGACATACGTAGTTTGGTGACCCGATTTAGGTCAGTGGCCAGCCTTATCGGCGCTTGCTTTTGATGTAAGGGTATTTACCCTTGGTTTGTTTGTTTGGCTGCGGCCTTGTTTTGAAGTCAGTCAGCTGGCTAGGCCACTAGTTGTAAATTATTCTTCCACTAGTTGTAAATTATTCTTTCTTTGTTGGGTTTGACATTGCTATGACTTTGCCAATGTCAATGACTTTGCCATGTCATTACAACGTTGATGAGTCTTTACAGGAAGCTGTCAAATCAAATCCTACCACCAGTAGGACTTGCTGCAGAACCGGCAGTGTCTGAAAGACAGTGTCAGCCGCCATTTTCAAACCAAGGGAAGAAAAGTAAATTGGTGATGAATGATACTAGCCAACTTCCCATTAAACATCCATCTGACATGCACTTCTAAAAAAGAATAGTGATACATGATGAGAAATGGATTTACTGGTGAAATCCTGATTCAGGTTGTTAATGGGTGGATCAGGATCAAACGGCTTTGATTTAGTGCAAGATGCAATTTGAGAAAAAGTAGATGTTTATCCGTTTCCTAGAACTAAAAAGGAGTAATTCGTCACGAATTCGTTTCGGATATGTAGATGGTTGTGTTGTAGAAACCTTATTAATTGTTTGTAACTTATTATATTCTTATTTTCAAAGTAGAGCGTCGGGGGAGTTTAATTATTTTCAAAAAAAATCTGGTGTGAAACACTCACACAACTTTCTCTTACTCCAGTTTTCAAAATTTTATCTGGCAAATTTTATAGTTTATGTGACCAAATTTGATGAAATTCGTTGGAGTTCGTCGAAAACTGAACAAAAATGTTCCGTTGAAGCGCACTTCCGGTTTACTAATTTTCTTGAAACTCGGAATTTTAGCCGTCTATTTATTTGTAATTAATTTTGTTTGGATGGTAGAATTGTACAATCAACTATGATAGCACTTTAGAGAAAAACATGACCCCACCCCTCTCCCAAAAGTAACTTTGAATAAATTTTTCCAGAGAAATGTTTTAAATAAAAGTTGTAGATCTTTGTATGTATAGTTGATATTAAAAAGTTTATAGAAAATTGTCGGTGCCATTTTTGAGAAAAGCGCAAGAAAGTAAAAAAAATACCAAAAAATTGAAAAATACATTTCCGGAAAAACGCACTTCCGGTTATCCGATTTTTTCAAACTCAGAATTTCAGCAACACATTTGATTATAATTAACATTATTTAGATGACAGAATTGTATAATAAAGTGAAATGGCACTTTAAAGGAAAACCTAACCCAGCCCCTCCTCCAAAACTGCCCTTAAATGAATTTTCTCGGAGAATCGTTTCAAATAAAAGTTGTAGTTCATTGCATGTGTGGTTGGTATACTTAGTTTGAAGAAAATTGTCTGAGCTATTTTTGAGAAAATGGCTAAAATGTAAAAAATCTCACTTGTAAAGAGGTACTTTCGGTCGAGGAATTTTGATAGATAACGTATTGTCAGATTCCATTGTGATACCTAAACGGAATATCAAGTTTCAACTTTCTACGGTTTTTCGTTTTTGATCTTTGCTGTTCACCTACATACACACATACACACACACACACACACACACACACCATTTGCAAATAACCACTTTTTTGACTCAGGGGACCTCAAAACGTATATTTCCGGTGAAAACTCGATATCGAAAATTTGACACGATTATAATACTTCCTCTTACTAGTGTAGTAGAAGAAAGCAAGAGAGAGAAACATTTTAATGCAAATATTTGCAAAACAAAGGGTGCTGCCCAAATAGATCGGGTTGCTAGACACACAGCGCACCAATCAGTCAATCAAGATATATAGATAAAGTGGAAAAAAAAGAAGTCAAAACCAATACTACACTATTGAGAGATCCTCAATTCGTCAGGCAAAAAAAAAGAAAATCGTTCCTAACACTAATACAATATGTCAACAAAATAAAATAAAATAAAATAAACCAAACCAGCAACTGAAACATCCAAATCAGAATAATAACATATCATAATCATACAGTACCAACAAATAAGCGGGCAGAACAATCAAACTCATGTCCCGTAGATGTGGTGGTGGATAATGCCAATCGAGTCCACAATGATAGACTCCGCCAAGGCCTCCAACTCCCTCAATCTAAAAATAAATAGTTTAGAATATTTTATAGCATCAAAAATCTAATTTGTTAATATTTCAAATGTATCTTAGTGCAGGGGTAGAACCAGGTATATTAAATCTAGGTCATTGCTATTAGGAAAACAAAGGCACAAAAATCCGTTAATATAATACAATGCGAAGGGGGGAATTGAAAGAACAAAGAGAAGAGATTGTTTTAAAGACAGACTTGTGGTAGAAATCAAGGTGGAAACATCAGAGTTATACCAGTATTACGTTATAAGAAATTATTATAAGCTATTATGATATTCAAAGTAACTTAATTTCTCTTAGAGAATATATTTAATTTAATCTACCAGTGTGTTCTTAATTATTCTTATACTTCTATATTTTCCTCAAACATACTTAACAAGCCCTAATACGAAACCGCTCGTGCTACTTACTACAAATACACATCACACCATAACATTACATTGGTGGCAGAACACTTCAGGAATTGCTCAGTGCCAATGATAGATATTTGCCTTTATTCTAGATAAACGTTATTTTATTAAGATACAGTGTGATATTGTAATATACTTAAATTTACTAAGAGATAATATAATTATTTATAAAACAGTGGTGCTTTCTTAATTATTCTTAATACTTCTATCTCCAACGTACTTACCAGCCCTTTTTATACAAAATCGCTCGTGCTACACAACCTGCTACTACAAATATACACACATCACCAATACATTACACTAGGGAGGAGTAAGAGAAAGTAATACAATATTATTAATATTGCAGTCAAAACATTTAATTTTAGTTATGTACTGGCCGAGTAGATTTTGTCTATTGTACTTATGCTCCTTTATTTTTGTATTAGTTTTAAAAACGAAGATAAAAATTATCACTCATTTCTTTTTCAATCAAATAATTTTATTTCTTTAACTGATTTAGTCTGTAATTATTTTTTATAACTTCGTATTAGTTTTAAAAATAAGTAAATATTGTCATTCAGTTTTGTTTTTTTTCAGCCATTATCATATCTTTGTCTAATCTGGTCTGTATTATTATTTTGATTTTTTTTTATTACTGTACTTTTTTATTATTTCCATAGATCTGTGTATTGTTTGCCAACTTCCTCTGTAAGCCTTAAAGGCAAAAACAGAGTATTAAATAAATAAAAATATATTCTTATTTCCAGATTGGCTGCTGTTGAATTCTAACTTTAAATTTCTAGAATGATGGGTTTTGATAGTCCAAATTTTATTTATATACTGATTCAAGCTTCGTAAATTGGCGTCTTTAAAAATATGATTCCAAATGAAACTTGGTGGTTGAAAGTTATAGCCGTTTCATCAGTTCCGCTTATGTGGGCGTGAAAGAAGGGTGTAGGAAGTAGCTGAAAGTGCGCACTATGCGTACTGTAATGCGGACGCGGCATTGGTATGAGCAACGTAGAATTGCCAACGCGCATTCTAGTGAATTTCCTCAACACAGCAGTCTGTTTCCACATGAAAATGAAAAGACGTGGAATCGGTAGGGATATCAGCACGCTATACTCAAACAGAATGGGCTAGTATGCTTCATTGTTTCAGTCCTATAGATAACTAAAATCCTAGCTAGCCTTTCAAGATGAAAGAGTGATAGTGATTCTAATAACAGCCAAAGCTGTTATTCATAATAGGAAAACATTTATGACCTCATAGGGAAAATTAATATATGAAATTTTCAAAAGACACTCTAAATACTGTTTAGTTTATGAAATACAGAATAAGGGATGGTAAAAGTAAGACATGGTAGAATTTTTGCTGTTCAGTGTTTTGTGAAAATGCGTGTATGTATGGACTACAGGTGGAGTTTGAATATGAACGTAGGAGGTGAACAAAAGGTTTCCATTTGAGTGGGCTTGCCATGCAGTACATAGTACTAGCTAGTTATATTCACATAGCCATTGATAATACACAATGCTACATTACAAACAAACATAGCGCAGCCGTGAATACACTTGCACATGTAATATACATTATAAATATTAAGCATATATTTATTTATATTAATATAGTTGAATATATTCATAAACATTTTTATATTGATAAAGAATTATATTTCGTAAACTATTTTATATCTATTTTATTTGGCAATCCAGAGTTATTTTCAAGTTTGTCCAAAATCTATATATATAAAAATTCAACATCCGCATGTTTGGTGGCCGCAAAACTCGGAAAGTAGTCGATGGATTGACCTGAAATTTTTACACAACTGAGTATGCAAGAGTGTTTATATATACTTTTTGCTCCGAAGTTTTCATAGAAACAGGAACTTCTCCGAGCGTTTCGCGAGTTTGGCAGAAATAGACAGAATCAGAGGCGTTGCGATGGTGGCTGACTCCCTGAACCTCTTTCTCAACTACTTATAAGTACCTCTATACCGAAGTTCCCACGGAAACGGGAAATTCCGAGCTAAAATCCGTTCAACCGGCCATATTGCGTTAGCACTTGCTTCTTCAGGTTTTGCTGCTACGTTGATGGAAGGAGGTAGAACAGCGCATTCAGCTCTTAAACTGTCATGACTTAAACACGCACTTCACAGAAAACCCAACATGTAACATTTCGAAAACATCAGGAATGGGAAAGGTTCTTCGGGCGTGCAAAATCATTATATGGGACGAGTGTGCAATAGCTTATAAGAAGTCATTGGAACGATTAGACTATACATTGAAAGAGTTGCGAAATAATCAGGTTCCATTTGGTGGAGCATTGGTGTTACTAGCCGGTGACTTCAGGCAAACGCTTCCAGTGATACCTCCCTCAACACCAGCTGATGAATTTGCTTGAAATATTCCAAAGCATCGAAACAAATGATCAAAATCACGCATGGTTAGCCCTAAAAATCTGACTGAGCCACAGCGAAGCATGGTGGGGTTAGCTAGTATAATAATAATGATTGTTATTATTACATTCAGTTAATATCTACAAATAAGGATTGCCGCAAAAGGGAAGGGGATTAGCTCAGTAGTAGCGCGCTTGACTAATAACACAGAAGTCCTGGGTTCGAATCTAGCATGCTGCCCTTAAATTTTCTCTTCCTAGGAGCCTCAACAGCTCACTGTCGGGTGATAGACAGTGTTGTCTATTGCTAGAGATCACTGTTCGGAGGCCGGCATTGCATTGCTTCTCAGTGCTCTGGGGTGCACAGTAGATCTTTCAGAACGCAGTGCATATTCCCTTAAAATAAAAGATGATGTAAATTTCTTTGACACTGTGTTTAGCTAATGAACGTTATTAGTTTTCCCAGCTCTGAAACACCCATCGGACTAACTGTGCTGAAACAAGTAGAACCGATTTCTGAGCCCAAACTATTACATCTAAAGTTACGTATTGCATAATATGATCTCTCCTATAGTATTTTTAGGAAATTTTTCAGCATTTATAATAATAAGGAAAAGTCAAAGCCTATGAATTTCCTTAAATTCAAAGCATAGGTCCTGGTTCCTAGGAAAGCCTGGCATTCGATGCTTTGGGATGGTGCATCCTGTCGGTCGAGTCCTTCCAGCTTTGTTTCCTACCAATTCAATATTCCAAAGCTGTTAGCTGACACTTTTTACTGTATTATTTGGTTTTCAGAACTCGGGATACCCTTCTTTTAAATTCTTTGTACACTGCTCTTAAGTGTCGATGTTTGAAATCTGTAAATGCTTTCGGAAACCTAAGTACCTGTAGATGTTTGACTCAGTTATGTTCTCGTGTCTTTCAATGTTTTTATTTCCATCCGTCACTGGTCTTTCCTTGTTTTCCATGAATTGTAGCATATTTATCAAGACCATAGTTAATTTTATCAAATGGTTAAATCCACCGTCAATTGGCTACACAATGTGGAGCTAGTCTGAAGATTTCGCATACAGCTTGAGGTCATCCGAGTAGAAGCTGTGCATGAATTTTGACCATTGTGCTATCTCTAGAGGATATTACATATTAAGCATGCTTTAGTTAACTAGTCTCAACCTTGAGACTTTTGATAGTTGGTTAACAATATATAAGAACAAGTAGATCTACTAACTACCCACAACACTATTCAAGACACTCAGATCAGCTAACACTACACCATTCACCCCTCCAAAATCATCCCTCAACATTCGGTAACTCTACCCCCTATTCTTTTTACCTTCTATTTTATTCTATTCTTTTCTCCTTAATCTGCAAATCTTTAACATACTAATTGTGCGTAAAATATCAATTCTTATGTTTACATTTCTCCAATCAACTTTTGTTCAACCATACCGTGTTATCATTACATAAGTAAGATTTGAAAATCTCAATATGAATATAAATAAATAGCAAATAATTTTTCAGTGTTATAACAATAATATAGGAATTCTAATGTTCATTCAATTAATAACATGTATTTAATAATTAAAATTAAAAAAATCGAAAATCATTAATAAATATTTAATTTTAAGTGATTGTAAAAATAGAAGTGAAAATTCCTTTGTAGTATTTTCTAAGAAAATCTCCCTCCCACCCCCTCTTTTTTTTAGAAATAAAAGGAGAAAACGAAGAAGTGGAAAACTCTACTCTTTTCTGATTAACGGGAAATTCCATTTGCTGCCAACGACTGGGAAAGTGTGGGGGGGAGGAACGTTAATTTGAATTTCTACAGGTGGATGTAGTTGAGAATAATGTGAAAGGGGAAGGTAGAAGGTCATTTTTTTTTTTCTCTCTCTTTTTACTCGAAAGCTAGGTGTGAGATGGAACAGAGAAAGGGCAAAGAGAAATGGCGGCCTGAAGCAATGCCTTCTTAAGCGTACAAATATTTCCCTTTTTTGTATTTTTTCCTTGTATTTTTTTTTTATTTTTTAACTTCAACTCATTTTTAAAGTAATTTCCGCCATTGTTTATTTATAATCAGCCACAAAGGGAAATTTATAATGAATGTTGGCAATTATCAAGACTTTCTTTTTCCCTTTTTTTTTTTTAAGTACTTTATAATATTATCAACCAAATGATTTTAAGATTTGATGATAAACAATAAGAATTTGTCGGCTCATTGAACTTTGCTTCATTCGATAAATGGAGAGGTAGCTAATAATCATGCATTATTGCTTTCTCATGCTCCTAAGCATTGAGATCGTGTCAAATTTTCGAAATTGAGGTTTCACAGGATATCTAAGGCAATTGGAAATTAAAGATATCTTAAGTACTGAACTTAGACTAATCGATAAGGATAGAATCTGCTTTGAAAATAAAAGAATATGCCCTAGGGTGTTTCTTTGATGTTGAGGGGGCATTTGACAGAGTATCGTTTAATGCTCTCGAAGATGCCTTGGTACGAAAAGGTATACGTCCCGTCTTAATCAATTGGATAGGTGTCTATCTTAGGAGTAGGGTTATACACGCTTCCCTTGGCGGGCGCACCATGATAGTACAAGCGGGGAGAGGGTGTCCTCAAGGGGGTTGTCTCTCACCAAAGTTGTGGTGCGTCGTCATGGATGAAGTTTTGGTTAGGATGAATTCATCGGGATTTTATGTGCAAGCATATGCCGATGATGGTGTCATTTTATTGTTAGGGCGCTGTTTGTCCACTATTTCGGACCAAATGCAAAGCGCCCTAACATGGTATATTGTTGGACACAGGATAGGGGTATTTCTATTAATCCTATTAAGACCCAGGCAATTCTATTTACTCATAGAAGAAAAATAGTAAGTTTTACACCTCCTAGGTTGTTAGGTACTTCCATACAGGTTAGCAAATCAGTGAAGTTCCTTGGAGTAGTTCTCGACAGTAAACTGAACTGGTCGGAACATGTTAAGACACAACATCAAAAGGCGATAATCTCCTTTTGGCAATGTCGAAGAGTTGTAGGTAAGAACTGGGGAATCACTCCCAAGATGATGTTCTGGATTTATTGCATGGTCATTAAACCTAGATTGGTATATGCGGCTTTGGTGTGGTGGCGTCGCATAGAAACACGATCCGCTAGGCAGCTGTTGGAAGAAATCCAACGTTTGGCTTGTCTGGCGGTGACTGGTGCGTTACGGACTACACCGACCGCATCTATGGAGACTTTGTTAGGATTCCACCTCTCTTTGTGGAGGTGAAAAACCAGGCAATGAAAGCCTGTTATAGAATTAAACAGGCAGGTTTTTGACAGGGTAAGCGATATGGTCAAAACCATATGACCATATTTATCGTGAGATGCTTTTAAGGATTCCCATTACAGGTTTCCCTTCTGATAGGAATTTGAAGACTTTTGTCTTTGGTCATTCCTATAGGGTTAGGTTGCCTTCTAGGGAAGATTGGTTAACCCTGGGTCCGTCTGGTGTGATTCCTGAGAATTATCTCCGATGCTACACGGACGGTTCCAGGATGGATGGTAGTCTGGAGCTGCCGTCTATTTTGAGACGGGAGATCATTTGGTAGCGCCTCTTGGTGAGTGGGCCACCGTTTTCCAGGCTGAGGTTTATCAATTCTTTGCTGTGTCCTTTTAAGGTTTTGGTCCGATTTGTTCGGTCTGTGGTGAAACTTAGATGGTTTAAACCTGGGCCTGGATTTTCGTTCTAGTCCCAGTGGTTGTTATTCTTTAGGGGTAGCTATATGGGCCCTGGGAGGCTTTGGATAGCGTAGGTATTGCCCTCCCCTTTTGTGAATAATAATAATAATAATAGACTAATCGATTGCTGGGCGAAGTTTCTTAGTAGCAATTCGGGGAGGGGAGAGAGATAAGCGCTCCGCAATTAGGACTCGCGCCTTTGGATATTCATTTTAATAATAATAAACGAAACAAACATAAGGTATTTATGTGTTTACATAGTATTATACAAAGTATAAGAAAATCAGTGTGGGAGGGGATTTCCGATTTAAAAATAAATCGCGAAAACTGTAAAATAAACTAATCAGTAAAGTCGCATTTCCGGTTGAAGGATACATACACACATACTGGCTATTTGCGATTATAAAAATTTCCGTACTCAGGGTTTCTTAAAACATGTATTTCCGGTGAAAAATGCCAAAATTTTTGGCATGTCACAATACTTCTTCTCAGTATTGTGACATGCGGAGCAAGTAAAAATATATTGTAAAAAACTTACACGATTTTACTGCAATCATTACGATTCATACTTACTGTCAAATTCTTCTTTGGCAATTGAAAATTTAAGCCTAACAGATATTTTTCCCAAAACCACCCCTAAAATGAATTTTGCAAAAAAAATAATGTTTTGAGATCAAAGTAAAAGATTTGCATATCTTTGAAATAAGCATTCCTAGTTTAAGGAAAATTGAGTAGCATTTAAAATAATAATAATAATATTAAACCAATTTTTTGTAGTATCACTTTCGGTTGACTGATTTTCTTCAAATATGGTATCTAGCGATGTCATGAATATATAATTAATATTTATGTAAATAATAAAATCAACTTTTATACTGAAGTTCTAATTGAAGAAAATAATTCCTTCAGAATTTTTGAAAAATTAATTGTTCTTAATTGTATTAAATAAATATGTGTAATAGGATCCGAATCATTAGTGATTCCTAGGATCTGAAGAGCGGAGAAGCATACATTAAATGAATCAAAAGTTAGTTACTTTCCACCCAGGCAAGACTAGAGAGGGATAGTTTGTTTCATATAAATAGAGCGACAGCTGAAGAGGTCAGAATAGTTTACGACCGTTTTACAACAATACAACCAGACAGCAATCTATCTACTACCTTCACATCACTCAGCTAGTCTCTCTCTTTATATTCCTTTGGCTACCTAATTTCTATTTAACTGTAAAGTCCTTGCAGTTTGTATGTTCTATTCATTATACAGTGTTCAGCATATCATCTAGTTTATTTCTCTAAAATCCATTCTCTCTCCTTCTCACATCCATTATACAGAAGGGTGTCCCATTTAATTGGGCCACTTTTGAAATAACTCTTAAACGAAGAAAAATATCAAAAAAGTGAACATAACGTTTGTTAAAGTATTAGCGCCCTAGTTTATGACGGTATTAATGTTATGTCATTTCATTGCCGCCATACACCTGAAATCGGTGATTGAAAGTTGCGAGTTCCTTTTGACTCACACTTTTCACTACTTTCTTGAAAACTTCAGCTACTGTACTGGAAGGCCAGCTTATCGGTCCCAGTCTCCCGATCTTTTCTCCTCGCTAGATCGCCAGCTTTACCCACACTTGAACTTTTTTTGGAGGGATATCTCAAAGAAAAAATTTATGCCAGGCAACCAACAACTCCAGAAGTACTTAGAGAAGAATTAATCCAAAACCGGCTTAATTATAACAATTCCGGCAAACATGATACGGCTAGCAACTTCGTTCGGCAGCGACTACGCTTGTGCCGATTAAGCCGAGGAGGTCATTTTGAATAAATAGGAAATATTATTTTTTTATAGATTTTTGTAAATAAACTGGAATATTGTTTTGTTTTAATGATGTTTTACCTGACTTTTAAGTCCTTCATGATTCTAAAATAGGTTTTAAATGTGGTCAGCATTTGAACACTCTTATTTATTACAAATTAATATGAAAATTTGCTTTCAATTTTAGTATATAAAACAAACGGAAAAAAAAAAACGACGAAAATTTAATCTCTATGATTGAAATATCTCGGCAACGGTTTGAAATATTGAAATGAAACTAACGGCATTTTTCTTCATTATTTTTAGTAGTTTTGAATACAGTACGTTTTCAATACACCAAAACGTGGGGGCAAAGGGTAATTGCAGCTTTCAATCACCGATTTTAGGTGTAAACCGGCAATAAAATCAAATAACATTGACACCATCATAAACTAGAGCGCAAATACTTCAACAAACGTTATGTTCTCTTTTTTGATATCTTTCTTCGATTAAGAGTTATTTCAAAAGTGGCCCGTTTAAATG